>VTPC01005167.1:0-30168 GCA_011009095.1 Ignelater luminosus
AATACATACAATTGTTACATGATTATGAACTTCAATAGATTTAAAGACGAACTCTGTGTTATTTAATATGCCCTTTGCACTATATATGTACTGTATTTAGGCTCATAAAAAAATGTTGAAACTGAATACAACCGCGCGCTTTTTAAATATCTACAGATCGCGCCTAATTCAATTTTAAACAAGCGCATGCGCACATGCCGAGGTACGGTCTAACTTTTAGCGTAGTCTATCCAAGTCGAGCTAGTTTTCAATTTAGTCAAGGTTCTAGACGAAAAAAAGTGTAATGTAAAACGGCCTTAAAACGTTAACAATTTCTATCAGTGGACATCTGACAACATTGCAGAAAGGGTTGAGCAAATGTCAAAATTTCCACGTTTAAAATGATTTGAGGTTATGTTGATATTGTAAATATTTTCCTATTTTCTATCGATTTCAAAACTAAATAATATAGTAAAAGTGAAATGTCTGAAAACTGTGACAAAAGTTCAAATACAATGACCGAAAATTCGGATAACCAAATTTTGCTTACTGCAAGTAATGATGAAAAAGAAATCAAACCTGAAAATAATCCTTATGCATATTTGGATCGTGATGAATTCTCTTCTGAAAGATTTAAAATAGCAGTTAAAAATCTTCCCAAATATTATGGTGTTAATGTAAGAAACTGCACCGATAAAATATTATGCTATATAATTTTTGCTATTAAAATATATTTTAGGAATTTAGAAAATTGGTGAATGAAAAACTGAAATTAGCTTCTAATAAGATAAAGTTTCCAAGGAAGAATAGTCCATTTCTGTTTGTATGTTTCCGAAATGAAGAAGATAGAGAGAATGCTATTAAAGTGATTAGTGGTTTTAAATGGAAAGGAAAGGCTCTTGTTGCATATGTAAGTACCGTTAGTAAAGGTTTAAATATTACAATGTCTGTTTTAATTAATTAATTAATGTTAGGAAGCAAAACCTGCACCTGATCCATTAGTTAAAAGACGAAATGAACAAGAAAATTCTGAAATTGCTAAGAAAAAATCTAAACTTGATGAACAACCTCAAGGAGATCGTCTGAAATTTTCAACGATACCTTTATGGAATGTTCCTTATGAAGAACAAGTATGTGGGTAATAAGTGTTATTTAGGACAAGAGTTTTTAAATTTTTTTATTTATAATAGCTGACAACGAAGCAAGAAGAAATAAGAAAAATTCTAATAAAATTAGGAAATGATTTAGCTCATCATAATTCATCTTTGAGGAAATGGCTGGATAAACAGAAATCTCTACATAATCAACTTCCTTGTGAATTATTAGATATAAGACATTCTAAACAACAGGATGGGTTAGTAATTTCTTGTTTATTTTGTAAATGTTTTTAATGAGTTTGCTTTAGATATCGTAATAAATGTGAATTTACAATTGGAATAGATGAAGAAACAAAACTTCCTACTGTTGGATTTAGGATAGGTAGTTATGCTACAGGTAAAACTGGAGTTGCCCCTGTTGATGATTTACGACATATTCCAGATAAGATGAAAGTTGCTGTTAAGGTATTTAATTAAACTGAAGTAATGTGAACCCTTAATAATCTGCTTTCTAGGTATTTCAAGAATTTGTTAGAAATTCTGATTTAGAAGTTTTTAATCCTGAATTTCAAACAGGACATTTTAGACAGCTCACAATACGGAGTGCTCCAAATCAGCTAATGATAATTGTTGGCATTCATCCTCAAGATTTATCTGAAGAGAGGTTAACACAGTTTAAGAAAGATTTAGTTGAATATTTCTTTGAAGGACCAGGAAAAGATGCAAATGTTACTTCATTATATTATCAAACTGTAATGAAAAAGTACATGGTTTTTTAAGTATTTGGTTTACACTTTTTCTATAATTTTTGCAATTTTAGGGTTTCAAATGATGACATTGCATTAGCAGAACATTTATCTGGGGATACACACATACAAGAAAGTATTTTAGGTCTTAATTTTCGTATTTCACCTGGTGCATTTTTCCAGATAAATACAGCTGGAGCTGAAATTTTATATAATTCTGCTATTGAGTTAGCAAAACCAACAGAAATGAGTACGGTACTAGATATATGCTGCGGAACAGGAACTATTGGTCTATGTTTTTCAAAAGTATAAGAAAATATTTGTATATTTTTAGTAGTATGTTAATGAACATGAATTTTAGAGCTGTAATCAAGTGTTGGGAGTGGAGATAATTCCTCAAGCAGTTATTGATGCAAAAGAAAATGCAAGGAATAATGGGGTTGAAAACTGTGAGTTCTTTGCTGGAAAAGCTGAAGAGATTCTTAGTTCTGTACTTTACAGAATTAAGAATGAGGATATCATTGCCGTTGTTGATCCTCCCAGGGCTGGATTGCGTAAGATATGCTTGCTTTCTTAACCCTTATCTGGAATAATAATATTAAAAATTGTGCATAATTACTTTTAACTTACAAAACTCCATCTCTTGTAATTCTTGGAAATCTTATTCGTTTTGAAATTTTTTTAGATCAGCGCTGCATTTTACAATTAAGAAAGTCGGAAAAAATTAACAAACTGGTGTATGTGTCATGTAATCCAAATGCGGCTATGAAAAATTTTATTGATTTAGGGAGACCTGATTCAAAAACTATGCATGGAGATCCATTTGTTCCCATTAAAGCAGTTGCAGTAGATATGTTCCCACATACAAAACATTGTGAACTAATTATTTATTTTGAAAGATGGAATAAGGTATTTTCATTTAGTTTCTAACAAATTTATGATTTTAATGTTCTTTTGTTGTAGGAAAAATTCTTATCAGATAATCAAAATAGTTAGTTATATAATGTAAGTATACATTTTATACAGGTTGTACCTAACTAATTGTTTTTATTTTAAAAATAACACTTTATTTTGTTAATAAAACATTTTTATGGCGACCTAAAATAAATTGTACAATAAACTTAAGATTATTAATTATTATAAAAAACTTTTCTTCTGTTATAAACTACTACACCAAGTAAAATAATTGCCGAAAGTATGACTTTCCAATCAGTTCCATATGCAATTAATGTTGTTGTTAATTTACGTTTTCGTTGTTTTCTAGAACTGTATAATATAATAAATATTTTTATCAAGAACATGACTAGTAGCTTACTTAACAAAATGTATATCCTCAATTGTAAGTAACTGAGGTCGAAAATCATACAAAACTTCAATAGCAGCTCTATATCCTGCTTGTACTGCACCACCCATATACCCATTCCAATGTGTTGCGGTCTCTGTTCCAGCCCAAAACATTCTGAAAGATTTTCAAATAGAAATAATAAGTACTTATCAGATAATTTTAAGAATTGTCTCTTGTAAATATTGATACAAAAGATAGAAATGAATTTTCATAATTCTGTGGGCTAAATAAGTATAAAAATATTTTAGAATTCTATTAATAATTAGTAGGTTTTAGGTTTTTTGCAGCAATAGCTTTTAGTTATTTTTACCAAGTTGCTTCACAGCTCTGCAAGCTTACCAGCCAAAATAATGATTTTAAGTAAATTCGGGTGGGAGCTATTATGAAAGAACTAATTCTTCTGGGTCAGAAGACATCCTTATTCTTAAAGCAGTGGTTCTCAACCTTTTTTCAGTCACGGAACACTTCTGAATGTAAAAACATCTTGTGGAACACTAAAGTTAATAATAATAAACAAGGTGACTCAAGTCATAGAACTAACAACAGAAATATGGATGAATATTCCTTTTACTAAAAATTGTAGATTACAAATTGCATAGTAGTAAAAGAAAACATTAATTTCAAAAATAATTGTTCCACTTGTAAAAACTAAAATGACCCTTTTTCTAAAAAATAGTATTTTTGAATTCATTTTAATCGATATTTGGGGTTGGTGTCCTTTACAGATTTCAGCAATATCAGGTCTAATATGAGATATAGCTACCCTCATTTCCTCTTTTAGATTAGTAAGCTGTTTCTGTTTTTTAGTTTTTATATTGGTTAATGTTGAGAAGCTGAGCTCACACAGGTATGATGTTGAAAATTGAAAAAAAATTTTTGGAGAGTGCTAGTTATTCTTCTTGGACAGAAACCCAAAATTCCTCAAGAGTTATTTCAGAAAATTTCATTTTCAGAGTACGATCCATTGACAAGGTAACCAGGTATTTTTCATGTAAGGAAAATTCACTACTCGTATTAACTGTGACAAATGGATTTCGTATCCAGTCGTAACTTTTAATATTTAAGAATGGGAAGTAATTCTCAACCCTTTCTTTCAAGAATGTTAAATGTTCTTTTATAGCGGAAATAATTTCCTTGACATTTGATCTTTTTCTAATATACGATTTTTCCAAAGATATCTTTTTCTGAAATGCTGACAATTTATTGGTTGATGTTAAAATATTTTCATTTTTTCTTTGGATGCTTGTATTAACGCTATTCAAATAATTTAACATATCAGCTAAATATGCCATTTTGACACATCAAGTATCATTGTTAAGGCACTTTACAAAAGAATCTGTACCTTCATTCTAGAAAATAGCCAACAATTCATTTTTAAGTTCTAAGATTCTACATAGATACCCCTAGACAACCGTTTTACTTCAGAGAGCAAAAGCAAAGTTTCCTATTGAGCTTCCATAGATAAGCAAAGTTTTCTAAAAGAGCTTTTAAAGGTCTTGACTTATGTAATTTACCGTATTTACAATTTGGTTCAACATAAATTTTAATGTTGCCAACAATGTTTTCGAAATTAGGGATTCTCTATGTAAGAAAGAGTTCGTAGATATGATATCTGAGTTTCTTGTCTTTGCAAGGGTAACAAATTCTTTAACAGAACCTATCATTGATGGAGCACCCATAGGTCCCATGATATCTTAAGTGTTTCTAAATACAACGTAAGAGAGTTAACAATGTCTTGTCCTGTTGTATGTCCCGTAAGTTCTCTGCAGCATAGAAATTGATTCACTATTTCGTTTTGATTAATGAAACGAACAAATGTTGATTTATATATTTTTAGTTTTAAGGTAAAATTAAACTTCTTGTGTTTGTATAATTTATTTTAGACGTTTCGGAAATTATGATTCTCTTCTTCAGTAAAACTTAATTAAAATTATAAAAATTTAAAAACTAAAAATTAAAATTTAAAGAAACTGTATTATAATAAAAATGTGACAGTAATATCTTTCATTAATTAATGAAGAAGCGAATGATAATTTCTAAAACATCTAAAATAAATTATACAAACACAAGAAGTTTAATTTTACTACCTTAAAACTGAAAATATATAAATCAACAATAACAAGAAGGTAAAAGAAGCAACACCATAATAATATTGTTTGGAAAGTTTATCTGTAATTGTTTCCTCAATATTATCTGACATATCCTTAATTCTTCTTTTTATGGTACTGTCTGAAAGACAAATTTTCATTATTTTATTTTTTGCATCGTTGCCAAACGTAATTTTTACTATCTCACAACATGCTGGTAAAACAACAGACTGCTATGGTATGTGGTTTTGATTTAATGCAATTAATTCCGCTACCTTATAGGAAGCAATTTGCACCTTATCAGAGATTTTGACAGTTTTTTCAAAATGCTTTACTTGTTTAACTTGCAGTCCATCAGTCTCTTGAAATAATCTTTAGTTTTTGAAGCAAGATTGGCATCCTTCGTAGTAAAATGGCGTTTCAACTTCGCAGGAACCATTGAGCTATTCAGCAATTTTTCTCCACATGCAATACATTGTAGAATTTGACATTCTCTCTTACCGGTCCATGTAAATCCAAAACTTAAATATTTGTCTGAATATTGTCTATTAATCTTTCTTAATTATTTTAGTACCTATAATTTTATTTCCTGTATGAGTCGCATTTGCAGCAACATAATTGTTACTGCTTTCGCTTGTACTTGCTCCATCATTGATAATTTGCTCAGCATTATGTTTTAGTTGAATAAATCTATCCATTTTGCGGTATTAGGATGGCAAATAATAATTATTCCACTTTTCAATTCATGGTCGAAACAACTAATAAAAATTAAAAATAATAACATCTGGGAATGCCAAGCATAACCACAACAAACCCCGTTTTGTTCTTTTGGCGGTCATTTTGATCATGTTCCCGAGGTGACATCAAAAACCTAAAAGAATACGTGTTCTTATTTTTTGATGTAGAATATGATTCTAAAGTAAAAACAAAATTTTTGAGAATTTGACTCTGTTCCCGAAGAGATATCATAAAACGAAAACACCATGCTTTAGTGATTGTTGTAGGATCCAGAACTGAAGTCAGAATTTTAAAATTTAAAGAAAAATGCAGACAGACAAACAGACACGTGTCGCCAATTCGGTTTTGTGCATGCCAGTTTTGCCAGGTTGAGGGATAAATTCCTTGGTGTAAGGACTTTTTACCAGTAAAGTAATTGAGAGACTTTTAACTAAATATCTGTAGATGTAAAAATTTTAAAAGAATTTATGAAAGTTCTTAAATCTAAAGAATAGATCAAGATAAACCTTGTAATGATCTTTCAAAATTTTGCGAAACACTTGCAACAAGTTTATGGAACACCAGTCCTCTGCAGAACACCAGTTGAGAACCACTGTCTTAAAGTATAGTTTACAAAACTTCCAATTTAGAATGTAAATAATGGAATATAATCCAGATTGTATCACAAGAATTTGAATGTTTTCTGACAAAAGTCAGTTCTTTAATAACTCTCATTTAGTTGAAATCAAATTTCTGCTAACATACCGCCCGACAGGTCGTCTTAGTTCATGAAATATATCCATATTGCTAAAACCAGGACAATTCATGAGGCAGTTATAAATGTACGGCTCATCTAACCAGCTTTTTTCAAAATACTCGAGAGGATGTAAAGCTTCATCACCAAAATATTTAGCCAATTGACTTAAAACATCTTGTTGGTAAGTTTCTGGCTATAAATAATTTTCATATTTACATAATCTTGACTTAAGTATTTGGTAAAGTGGATTTTACCGGTTGTTCCAGAGCATCATTAGATGCTATATAGCCAGTAAGTGCAGGCCACTTATCATATGTGATGTCATAGCATGCATGTATAGGTCCATGACCACCATATTTTCCACAACCAACTATATCTCCACTAAAACCTTTTTCTTTCCAAAATGCCTAGAAGTTTCAATACAATTTCAAAAACAGAATCTTATTTTTGGCTTGATTTCACCTTTTCATATGTTATTACAAATTTTATTAAATATCCACAATCAATAGCGTGTAATAGATTAACTCGAGAACTTGACAGAGGAGGAGTGAAAGTAATGTCAAGTATTTCTTTCGGGGGAATTGATATTATCACATACTTGCTTCTGTAAGAATAAATCTACACATAAAACCAATATAACATTGGGAAGTTTTTAGTAGATTGTCTTCTGCTGTTATATTATGACATGATGTCATGATCATTTTTCTGTTTTTAAAGTATTTTTAGAAAACATAATTAGTAATCCCACAAACAGAAAAACTAATGAAGTGCAATACCTAGTAGGTAATCTATATTGAAGTTGTATGGTGCGCTCAAACAATTTATTCAAACTGAGAAAACAACACTTAAAAAATTTTGTCTGTTTAAAGCAAAAGATATGTAATAGTTCCTTACGTATATGTTTTATTTTCTGTTTCAATGATAACCTGAAAATCATCTCTTAGTATTTCTATAACTGGATCATTTACTTTGATATAATCCCTGCCAATACTACTGGCTATCCTTTGGCAAATTGAATCTGCCCCTCCCTTAAACATGACTGATTTTAATAATATTTTATTACTGGATATAAAGCTGCAACAAACTCGAATCCACAATTCTTTAGCACCACCATCATCCAATAAAAATTGGTTTTCTGCACCATCTGTTGCATTGCATAATGCTAAATAATATAAAACAGTCAGTTGAGATGGTTCTATACCTGTTGTGAAATATTACAAATAGAGATAAATTGTAATTACGCATTTTTATTTAATTCATACCACATGAAGTTCTTATAACATGTCTCATAAAATTTTGAGCAGATGCAGAACTTAAATGCTTTTTTATAAATGATTCCATCGATTCCATATCTAATTGTTTACTGTTGGGTATTGAATGAGGATTATTTAAAGTAACTTCTTTCCCCATTCTGTAAATCTAAAGCAGTTAATAACTATAGATTAGAATAAAACAAATTGTTGTTTGAGTTGATAGTATTGAATGTTGGTTTTAGCCAACATAAAGTCTGTATAAAGTTATGTACACTGGTAATTATCTCTTTTAGAATACATGCATGCAGTATTTACAAATAAATTTTGTATATCTTGTAAATGCAATTTCAACCAGTGTTTGTAATAAATTGGTACATTTTAAACTTCAATGGTTGTATTATTCAATGTAATCATCTACATGTGCAAACCTTTTCAAAAAACTTTAATAATTCTAATCGTTCTGGAAGAGTCTTTAGGTCAAGAGGATTCTCGGTTACTGGTGTAATTTTATTCTTATCTAAGTTCCATATGGTTTTTCCCGTTTTCTTGAGAGGCCTCACTAACTCTAAACCAAGCTTATGAATTAGATCAGATAAATGTACTTGTGATGATGATATAAATTGTCCTCCTAAATCATATGACCGAAAATTGTTTTCATCTATTCTTAAAGGGGTTGACAAAGTCCTACCTCCAATACGTTCTAAAAGGTAAAATTTATGTTATAAGAAAAGTTCTGCAGTTCTTTATATGCATGCATACGTTTTGCTTCCAATACTAACACAGTAAGTGTTGGTTCTTTTTCTAAAATATAAAATGCTGCAGTCATTCCTGAAATACCAGCACCAACAATTATTATATCAGCATTATTTGGCAGAAAACTTGGATACATTCATTGCTGTGCTGTGGTAGAATTCTTTCTTTATTTGTGGAAAATAGTATATTGTCAATATTGCCAATGTAACTGTCATTGTTATGAAGTACAGAAAAATCAGTAATTTTTTAAATGTTACTACTTGATCTTATTTAAATATTATTCATTATTGCTGTTATCTTGAACAGAACCATGCAGTCTGTATAGAATGTTTGAAATATCAGTGTCCAGGCTACATCATTATTTTAACTGACTGAGTTTGCGTATTGTAATTCCTTCTTTGGAAATAACATCCAAGGCAAGCTCATCTAGATTCTAGGGTTAATACATAGACTTTCGGCAAGAACTCATTGACTCTGACTATTTCAGAAGAGTCTAACGTAGCATCTATAGTGCTGCTCAAAATATACAGGGTGTCCAAAAAAAAAAACAGTGGAGATATAGTTACCACAGATTCTTGGGGTCAAAATAAGTTGATTGCACCAAACTTACTTATACAACAAAATGCTGTGAGGGGTTTTCAAAGTTTATTAAAAAATTCTGATTTTTCAATTAACTCAAAAACGCTCATAGGCAAATGAAGCATTTTGGTATATAGGTAAGTTTGATCTAATCACCTTATTTTGACCTCAGGAATCTATAGTAGTTCTATGTCCACAGTTTTCTGGGCCACTCTGTATGTTGGATTTTGGGTAATAATGTATACTATAACAAAGATACCAGAGTGTATCAACCTAGTGTTTTTGCACTGCACCACATCCATGTTTCAGTCACCATTATTAACATCACTTGGTTGTGATTTCTCAAATAAAATATTTTCTAAGTATAGTTAATTTGAATTGATTCTGATTTCTAAGGTTATTGTTATTGTTATTGTTTCTAATGTGATTATATATGTAGAAGTACTGATAAAAAAGGCATAATAATAAATAGAAAGTATTTGTTAAAATTTAAAGGTTTCCAGATGGTAAGGTATTATTTGCAAATAACAATAGAGAACTACAATGAATACTTCCAAAGTTAAATGAAGCAGTCAGAAAACAGAACTTGGAACACCAGGAGATGTAATACTATGGTGAAGCACATACCTAAGACAAATATGTAATATCAGGGCTCGAAAATGGTACATATTTTATGTGCTGCTGCATATCTTTAATGCGAGCACATATTAGTACATATTTCTTCAAGTTGGTACATATATTTAAAAAGTGCGCGTCTTTTTAACATAACCAGACATAATCCACGGCTCTTGGACGATACAGTTATCTCATTCGATCAACGTATGAGACAACCGTCTCGTCTAAAAATCCTAGACGTAATCCAACATACAATATCATATAGTATATCAGCCACAGCAATCAATTTTTAAAACGATCGAACTGGACGGTAGCGCGGCGGTAGGATGTTATTCATTTATGTGCGTTCGAAATGGTTGATCACAGACGATCATCGATCTGGTTGGTCTGTCTGAGCCAAAATCATATTATCCAATGGGTTGAACTCAGCTAAGGCCTAGGGTGCCACATCAGCAATAGGTGCCATGCCGCATTCAATTGTCATATTCGCCTTTTTGTGATTACGCGTACAGGGTGCTTGTTTGTAATTCTCTCAACACAGGAAACTTGCTTATTTGAAGAATTATTAATCAGAAAAAAGTTGCACAATTTCATGACTTATGAGTAATATTGTAGTAGTCAAAATTTAAATATCTGATTTAGTTTTTCAAATGAAAAACTGAAAAATTTAACTTGCGTTTTTTGATGTTTGTTTACTTTTAATTCCTCTCAATAGTACATGAGAGACACGTCAAATTGTCTTAATTTGGCCATGGTGTGAGCTCTGTCTTGGTGACTTTTACAGTCGTTGGAATATTATGAAAATAGCAGATGACAGTTGTATATGCATGGCAATGATTCTCTAGATAAGCTCATTGAATGATTGTAAAGGTAGCCCTTAGAGGTAAAAATGTATCAGTTAAAGAAGGCATTGTGACTCATTAGCGCAGAAACACAAAACTGTTAGGTCGAGTTCATTTTGCAAATCGGTGTGTGCTACGCATTTGCATTGACGTTCGTCTGGTTGCACATGTGTTTGCAATTTGCTCTTCTGTTTTGTTTTGTTTGTGATACCGCCTTTGGCGACATGCATTCGCGTCGATTTTGATGCCTTCTTTAATACATTTTTAGTACATATTTAGTACGTATTTTTGAAAATTATGGTAATAATTATATATTTTTATAAGAACAAAGCAGACAAAGATATACAAATGAAAATCAAAACAGGTTGAAATCGATTTTGGGCAATAAAAAAGTGCTAAAAAGCAAAGTGTTCAATAGTTCTGTGATACCAACTCTAATTTATGGTGCACAGACATGATCATCCATAAAAAAAAGGCAGATCAAAAATCGATTGCTTTGACAAAAAAAGAATTAGCTGTAGAACTGGTTACTACATGAAGTAAAGGACAGAGGCAGAACATACTGAAAGATATAGGAGGAAGTCTTTTAAACTTTTCCAACCCACAGCTTTCTTGATGACTGAGTATAACAGATCGTTTCTTTTTCTTCTTTCTTTCTTCTCGGAGTCGCACCGCACAGTTTGAAAACTTTGGTGTATAATGCGCTAGGTAGCGTTTTTAAGCCACGAAATGGTATACGAATACACAGTGTCCAAAACATTATAGTAGGTATAAATTTGAAAGCATTTGCTTATAAAACTAGTATTCAATCTTAATAAGATTCTATCATTATAATTGTTCCCAGCCCACTAACCATTTACGTATAGTGATCAAGTACCTATCACATTATAATAACCAATAGTAGATATGACAGCTAAAATCAGCTCATGACGTTTTGTGATTTAGCAATTAAGAAAGTAATGAAGCAAATTCACCTATCTCTACATGATTGTACTGTTGTTCACTTTCACTATGCTTTATCCAGCTCTATCTGCCTGACAATAGAAGAGAAAAAAATTAAGAACTATCAGTAGCCGTTTGGGTTTTGAAATAGCAAAGTGCAAAAAACCTTTCTGGCTTTTCATTTAGTGTACATGCCCTTGTTAATCTTATTTGTCCTTCATTGGATGAGGGCACTGTACATCTTGAGGAGGAAGCTAAGGAGATTTGGAATGAACTAAATCCTTCGAACATTCCTACCCTTCCAACGTATCAACGAAACTGGGATATAATTAACATTCAACGAATCATTGTTAATACGTTCACTTTTGATAGTTTTACAGAAATCGCACGCTTAAAGACTTTACAACTTCCGGAGTCTGGTGCCTGGTTGCAAGCGATCCCATCATCACATATTGGAACTTTGATGGATAATAATTTTTTCCGTGTCTGCGTCGCGTTACGAATCGGTAGGCCAGTATATCGCCCGTATAATTGTATATGTGGCGCTCAAGTGAGTGTTGATGGAAGGCATGGACTACACTGTGGTAAAGGATCAGGTCGATTCTTACGTCATAATGAACTAAATGATATCTTTAAAACGTTCACTCTCATCGATGGGAATGCCTTGCTTACTGGAACTCGCTGGACTGGTTCGAGACGATGGAAAGCGACCTGATGGGATGACACTTGTTCCTTGGAGTAGACGTCAACACTTGGTTTGGGATGCCACCTGTACAGATACTCTTGCTGACTCACACGTAGCACAGCAGCAGCCAAGAGGAAACACTCAAAATATAAAGTGATTAAAGAAAGTAACTACTTTTTTGTGGCTTTCGCAGTGGAGACTTTTGGTCCTTGGAGTAAAGAAGCGCAAGACTTAGTTCATACGATTGGCACAAATTTGAATCAAATATCCGGCGATTCTAGATCAAAACAGTTTTTAACACAGAGAATATCTTTGGCAATACAACGAGGAAATGCCGCTTGCGTTTTTGAAACACTAACTTCTTCCACTTCCATGGAAGAAATATTTTATTTGACCTAAAAATTAAACAAACATTCTAGTATTATATCTAGATTTTCCACTTTAGTAATATACACCCTCTTAGAAAGTTTGGAATATTTCCCCAAAACGTTGCAGGAATGCTTTTCTTATAGGAAAGGAACGTTCTTGAAGGCAGGACATTGAACATTTCCAAAACCATAGTTAGAACACATTTGGAACGACAATCGATAATTTCTAAATCAGGGTGATTACATTTGGGAGCGGCGGCCAAATGTGGCTCGCGTGAGGTTTCTGTGCTGTCCGCGAAACTCTGTACAATAATTATTATTAGTAGTATCTCGCAAGCGGACCATTGGGTCGTCAGTTGACTGGTGTTCCTGCCAATATCTGTTCTCTTTCATCTTAATTGTCATAAGTTTTCAATCACATCAAGTTTTAGTTGTTTACCACTGTTCTAAATCGTACCAGGGACATTATTACAGGAGCACCTTTTTTCTACTAGGAGTTGTTTATAAAGCACTAGCAAAGTAAAAAATAACAAAGTATCTTTGATGATTGATATATCAAAATATATTCGTGGTGCGAGGTTGGTTTAAACGCATGTTTTCAGCACATAGGTAGTCTGCAGTCAGCAGCCTCAGAAGAATAAAAGTCACATGCTAACCAAGATTTAGTAGTTTGTAGGCAACGAGTGCCTCCTCCTGATGCGAAGATAGTACTTTCGGTTTATATTTATGCACTTTTCAATGTAAGTAGGTTTAACTGAAATTGAGTAAGTGGTAAAATCAAAGAAACTTATTTTTTCTCCAAAACGTCAAAATCTATAGACAGTTTTAGGGTACGTTTCGTTGCTGTCTAGTCTATTTGTAAATTTTTATTTCTAGGCACTAATTGTACTACTTATAAAATATAAGTGATAAAATAAGTTATAGTTTAAGAATTAAAAACAAAGCTTGTCGATTTCTTACGAATTATATCTACTAGTGGTGTACAATAGTTGTTCACCACACAAACACGGCAAATAAAAAGGGGGGCATTTGGCTAATCAAAGGAACGGCATTTCTTGGAATCCAAGGAGGACTCCCTCCTTTCCTATGAGCGTTCGTGAAAGATGAGATGGGCGGTTTTTTTAAAGTTTGCTACAAAGGTGGCTCATATATACACACGACGGCGACCCTGACATCTACATTTTCTCAAATTATATCTTAGAAAGTAATCGTCACAGAAAAAAACTATCTCTAAGGAGTTTCTTCACTTTGCCAAAGAATAAAGTGTCTTGCTAAATTAATTTTTAGTAAATTAATAATAGGGAATACTAAAGATTAGTTTAATATTGACTGCTGGTAGGTCAAAACTCCAAAAAATGTCTCTTTAAATTTTAGTGGGAAGTAAATAATAGTTGTGTTTTCATAAGATAAGGACAAAAAATATAAAAAAAATGTAGAAGAAAATGCAAAAAAACAGCTTATTTTAGTACTACCTTGAGAGACACATCAAATCCCTCAGAATTCATGAACCACACGAAGCTGTCCAGTTTCGTTAGTGATACATTTTACCATATAATACATTCTCTGGATATCGGAGTGTGTTAACAATCGAGTTCGGATAAACGCCAGTTGAAAGAGAATTTTCCAATCACTATTAACAATTTTAAGGTAAGTATCTAATACAGTTTTATTATTGCAACCCAAAAACCTTCACCTGATAAAAACAAAACTTAGTAATATTGATGTACTCCAAGACCGCGATCCGGATTCATAATGCTAGCAGATAAATTTGGACTAATCGCACTACAACAGTTTTCAACAAGGCCGTGAGTTTTAGGAGGTTTTCCTAGAACGTTCATTCATGGGAGGTCCCAGACGCGGGGTCTCCTGGGAGTTTCAAACCGGACACTCGGGGGATCCCTTTCGGACTCCCAACCAGACCGATAAAAAAATACAATTGTTAAAGAACTAAAGTGTACCGTTTAAATAGAACTAATTATTGTGTTTTATTGGTTCAAATGTGTTTTTGGAGAAAATGGTACTGGAGCCCATAAGCTTTGTAGTTTTTGTATACAAACTTCAACTAAAAATAATTAGTGATCACTGCCCCAGAAGGAAGCTGGTTATCCGACACCCGCATTGTTGTGTTGACTACTTGCCACCTGCCGTCAGAGCCGCTATTGTAACATTTTACTTTCTTTCTTTCATCTGATTTATTACCTGTCGGTTAGACTTAGAAACATGAAAGCGCAAGGAGTGTAATAAGGTTTAATATTAATAATATTTTTGTATATTCTACCTAATTATATTTGTTTTTTAACTGATTAATTAGGATTTAGTTATTTTTCTATTTAAGAACTTTATTACTTTTTTGATTTGCTTTTTATACTACGCGAATTTCATGATAAAGTGCACGGGTCAGTCCGGCTGCCAGGTAGATGCTGTTATTGCACCATTTCACGAGCTTTCGTAACCTTGATTTGTATTTCCCGCTTCAATAAAGCCCGTTTGTTGTCCATTCGCGAGCTTTTAAGATGGCGGTTATTGTAGCTCAGTGTTGAAGTACTGTAAAAAATCGTTTTGCTATGAAACCGTAAAAATAGTGATATGTATATATTTGTGTTGTTGAAAATAGGTGTAAATAGTAGTTCGTAATTAGTCTGTGATAACTGTGATGGCCGATGAAGAGGAAGTGGAGGTAGAGCTTGAACCTGATGCAGAGCAAGAATTGTTGAAGCATTTGCACGTAGTGCAGTCGATGATTGACGTATCTGCGGAACGTTTGGAAGGACTTCGTACACAATGTGCAACAAGTGTGGATTTAACAAAGCAAGAAATAAGAACTTTAGAGGTATGCTAAAAGAGTATTTAAGCGGTTCCTGCCTGTTATTCTTTTTTCATGTAAATTGTGTAAATGCCCAAAATAACGTTTAATTAGTCGGATTCGAGTGCCACTTGCTACACATCTTTTCGTTTTCAGGGAAAACTCATAAAACTATTCTCAAATCAACTTGTAGCAAAGGCAGGCCTAAGATCGACCGATGCCAAACACATACCGTCATTAACACAATGGTTGCAAGTTGTAGGTTTAAGTACGAATTCCATCCAAGGTCTCTGTCAGAGAATCTCATCTGTTGAGGAGCTGCAGGAAAAATCAGAGCACGAACTTAGGACTATACTTACAGAAAGAAATGCGAGACCAGAGGAACTTAATCGATTATGTCGTGCTCTACATAATTTAAGAAGATGTACAGGTAAAATATTTTGAAAATTCTTTATGACAGTAGTAGTAGATGCTAGAAAGATATATTGGTTTGTTTATAAATTTATCAGTTGAACTTGAAGATGACCTTGAACTGTCTTAATTTAAATACCTGCAGATTCTGATAAATGTTTTGTGTTTTTAGATGTTCTTCGACGTGGTGGTAATGAAGCAGCCGAAACTCATCTATATTGGGATTCGTTTGATCGACAACACCATCCTTTAAAAGGAGTAGGCTTATCACCAAAGACTGCTAGAACGAGAGCTACCCGTGCATCTGTTCCATCAGAGGAATGTCTAGCTTTAAATAACAACAATAGGGGAGGTGCGATACCACCGTCATCTTCAGTGTCTAGTATCAGTTCTCTGAATGCTCATTGTGAGATTGGGCCCCCTCTTACTCCCCCATCTCAATCTCGTGGGAAAGGTATGCATGTGCATGTGTCTTGGCATCTATTTTCTAAGGCTTTCTTTAACATTGCTTAACATTGTACAGGATGTAAATAAAATAAAATTAATGTAAATAATACTTTTTTAATGAGGATTAAAATGAAAAAAATCTACCAACGGAATTCTTATAACAATTTTTTGTTGTGGTTTATCTGATTATATCAAAACATTAACATTATTTAATTTATAGTTGGATTACAATGACAATACGTTGTACCAATTCTGAATATAAATTTAGTAATATATTTTATTGTTCTGTGGGTGTTGCCAAATTATCATTGAAATTATCTAATTTTCTCTAGATAAATAAGCTTGATGTTTGCAATTTATTTAAATAAATTTATGTTTTTGTTTTAGTTTCTCCTTGAAATTTATGAATTTATATTATTGCAATAGCGCATAATGAAAATCCAAACATTTAAGAGGTTTAAGTTTAAAACTGAATACAAGAGGTTCTCTTTAAAATTACGTTGTGCACATGAAGAGATTCTTACACACTTAAAAAATTTATTGTACATTAATAAAACTAACAAGAAACAAGATTAAACAAAATGTCGTGCTTAATATGAAAGTATGAAATGACCATGCATCAAAACATGTCTATCATTGTCAGTGCCTTGTCAAATATTGTGTAACAAAACATAGGTTATTATGTCATGCCATAAACATAATTTTTAAAATTTAGAATGGTGAAAACTAGTGTGCCTTGATATTGTTTTATCAAATGTTATTTTTCTAAAAAAATGACATTTAATAAAACAATATCAAGGCACCCTAGTGAAAACCAGATTCAATGGTTTTTATAAATAAACATCTTGTAATTTATAATTTTCTAGAACATTTCTTGTTGTTTATGTGATTTCTTTTATTCAATGAATTCATATAAAATTTGACAGTCCAATGAGTTATGGAGTTCACAAATATTTTAGCCATAAACTCTTCTCTTACTTTGCATTTCTTGATAGTACAACACTGATTGTAATTGCATGGTACTTTCAAATTTGAGATTATGTGTTTCCAAAGTTTTAAACTACAAGGTAACCCAGTGGCAGGCAACCAGTGCACCAAGCATAAAATTGTTCTATATGAACATTTCTCTGGGTTGTTGTTGGCTGCACCTTGGAGAATTATGAGTAGTGCTGCTTTCAAGCAAAGTAACAAACAGAAGATCAATATCCTAGCAAATGTCATTACTACTAAATTACAACTTGGTGAAAGTTGACCTGCATGACATAAATATGCAATTAAAATACTACGATATGATATATTGTTTCTCTGATGGTCTACGACACATTTTAACTAGCTTAGTTAAAACAGACAGTTAATGTTTTTTGTTTAAATCTCAACTTTTTTTATAATATATGGTGTTACAAAACAGAAAGCTTATATCTGCGAAGACAAAATATTTAGTTTTGCTAATTAAGAATTAACATTTTGGAACCTGAATTACATACGTCCCACTGGTAATTTACAGTATGTATAACCTAGAGGTTCATTTAGAAATGGTCACCCAGGTATAACTGGGTCAATAATAAGCGTTCAGAAATGTGGGAGTGTAACTCTGGTAACATACATTTATAAATATCTAGGAGCTTTAGCAGGTGTCATTTATAATTGCCGCCGTCTGGACTGATGTGATCCTAGTGATGATGAAGTCAGTGCATGATCATTGTGAGAATAAGCGAGTCTTGAGGTTATGTTTTATATTTCTGTTAATTTGTTGTTTGTTTAAAATCCAATTAAAGCAACGGCTGAAAACTTTAAAAGTACTAACTTTAAATAATTAAATAAATTTAAATTTAAAATACCAATGTGTTTTTCTTTTATTTTACTTTTTAAAGCTAATGCAGCAGCAATAGTTTCCAACTTAATCCACTTTTATCACTGTACATAAAAATAGTATCACAAGATTAGGCATTTAAGGATGATGTAAATCAATATCGTAGAGTGTCAGCTAGCACATGTTTTGACGACACGTTTGTTTGCCAGAGTAAGTTTGGATTGACACTCAAGAGCATCGGGGTAATATTTTGTTAATTCACTGAACCCTTTAAACATCAACTTGGACTTACTTTTAAAGAAACAAATGCATTTTAACAACACTCCACTATATTTTTATAACCTATCTTTCAATGCCTAATTGTTTACTATAGCTAACATACACTGCAAGTGCTGGCCGTGGAAAGCTTTAAATAAAAAATTCTCTGTGCATTTGAGGCCAAAATCCTTGGATACGTCAACCTTATTTCCCAATGGGGCATCTATTTGAATGATTTTTATTTTTTTACCCCCACCCTTACCCCCGATGACATCAATTTTCTTTAATGGCAACCCCATTTTTTCTTACAGATTCTCATTCTCTTAAAAATTCTGCATACAGCAAGCATACAATAAATTGTATCAGTGGCATAACTACGGGCTGATTTATTCCAAATAGAAAAAATACGCAATAAATAACAAACGAAGCCAATTAAAGTTTTAAATATTAAATGCAGAATAATATGAAATTCTTGACAAAAGAATAGCGATTATCTCCAAAACCGTTTAAGATAAGTATAGCAACCCTTATATCATTCAATTTATCTTGAAAATCCCTATCCAAATATGGGGTCATATACAGGGTGTTCCATTTAAAAAAAATTCAATATGGCGACCGTACGAAAAAATAATTGAAGATTTGTTTGTAATTACCTTCCCAAAACATGACAAAAAATACCTACTTTAAGCTGTCCAAATTTCATTTGCCTATTACTTACCGTTTCTGCGGGGGTGGCGTGTTTCCGTACTTTTTAGCGACCCTGTATGCTTGCCATATGCAGAATTTTTAAGAGAATCAGAATTTAAGAAAAAAATGGGTTGCCATTAAAAAAATTGATGACGTCATCGGAGTAAGAGTGGGGGGGGGGGGTAAAGAAAAAAATGAAACTCTTTCAAATAGGTGCCCCATTGGGAAATAAAGTTGATGTATCTGAGGATTTCGGCCTCAGATGCACAGAGAATTTTTTATTTAAAGCGTTTCACAACTGGCATTTGCACTGTATAGGGTGTTTTTGAAATGGTTGCACCAACTCATACCATAGATTCTGAAGCATTAGTGCATACATAAATAAATATTATTTTATAAAACTATTCCTTAGTTAAAAAATTAAAACAATCCTAATTCTAGAGGAAAAATTGTTCAGGGACTGCTGTAATTTAATATTTCGTTTATAAAAACATGATCTGCTCTTAAAAGAAAAAAAAAACCGAGCATAAAAGAGCTTCTTTAACAGTTTAGGGCTGAAAATATATTACATTTAGAATATTTTCTAAGGAAACATTGAGTGGTTTATTGCACCTTATTGATATGGACAGGATATGCATTTATCTTTAAATTTATTATACTAATAAGTTTCTGTTCTAGCAAGCAAATATTTTTCATTCGTGAACAATCTGAATGTAGAGGCTTTGACCGATAAATATATATGAAGATGAATTTGTTTTATATTTGGGGAATTTGGTCTGAGTAATTATTAATTTAAGAGAGACTCATTTATTGTAACTACATTTCGGCAATGTTTATTTCCTTCTTCAGGAGTACAAATTAGAGATGTACTTAAATCACTTGTGCCAGGACCATAGCCAGAAGTGAAAACTTGGGTGGGCAAATAAATTTCTGGTAGGATGAATGAAATGCAGAGACATATTTTACTTCTTTCCCATTAACTTAGGGTGAGCAAAATATTCTCAGAAGCGGGCCCGGTCGTTCGTCTCCTAGCTATGGTCCTGACTAGTTACACAATAAAAATTAGCTGGGACATATACAACACAATAATACTATTTAACAAAATTCTGAAAAACTGCCATTGTGAAAGGGTTAAAAGCTTCAACTGGGCCTGAATTGAGCTTTGGTTGCCCATCAATGGTGTAGCTTATTTAAAAACAAAAATGATTATTATTAAAAGTTTGATAAAAAACATGATAATGGTAATTCGCTTTTACCAATTGTAGTGCAAGACAATATTAACCACTGATATTGTTTATTTGCTTGCTTTTAATCCCAACATAACCTCAAATATTAACACTGTTCTTATTAGCTTTTAAAATGTTTACTGCTGTAAATCTTTCTCTTAAATACACTAACTAGTCTTATATTTTTGCTGTTTATTTAAAATAATAAAGAAGATTCAGGTGACCAAATATATTCTTTCTGTATTATTTCAACTTCCTGTCATGCATCTGTAGAATTCTGCCACTGAATTAAATTGATGTCCATTGGTATAAACCTTTGATGCTAATATCTCATAGATCTTCAATTGGGGAACAATCAGAACTACATACAGGTCAGTTCAATAAATTAATATCTTGTCTTTAAACCAGTCCTTGGAAAATCAAGATATGTGAATAGAAGTGTTATCTTGCTGGAGAACGTGCTCTTTGCCTACTATGTAGACATCTTCTAACACTTTTGTATTGGTCATTATAAAGCAAATAAGAAGCATTTCTTTGGTTAAATGCACTCCATTGTTCAAGTCAAACCAGTAACAGCTATGGCAGTCAGATTCATTCAGAAAAGATAAGTTTTTGCCATTCATGTCTCCAATGCATATACTTTTGTGCAAATGCCAATCTGGCTTCTTTATGATTGACTGTTAATTGTAATTGCCTTGTAATTTTTCCATCGTGTGTAAAACATATTTCTTAAAATATGTTACTTTGTAACAGATAAATCTAACTTTTCTTTAATTTGTCCGACTGTTAGATGATTTTTTATAGTCTCAAGACAAATTTTTTTTTTCTAACATGCCATTAGCTACATATTGTCTTTAGTGCCTTTTTTCTGTCCATAATTAATTTTTTCTTAAGAAAATTGTGAACAGCACTTGATCTTTCAAATCACCTGTTGGAAAGTTTTGATGTTTTCAAAAGTTTAATGTTTGCTTTTTCAGTTTTGTTCAACTACCTGACTTGGCATCCCTAAATAAACAAATATATCGAATTGAGAAATATGTTAATAAGGTACATAAATACATACTACAATTGGATTTCTAATCCATAAAAATATAGTAATTAATTACAGCACTGTCTCTACAAAATTTATTTTGATGCACATAAACATACATTTTACTTGTGATTGACAATACATACTGAAATTGTATCACTGCAAGAATATGCTGGAAACTCCTCAAATGCTTTGTTATATCTTGATTGCACTGATGTTGTATCTATTTTCTTTGCATTTGGATTTTCTGTAGCAACTTTATTGTAGCGTACACACACATAGGTGACCATGTATTATCAGAGTTACGCACCCATCATTCTTTGAATGCTTATTGTTGAACTAGTTAATACCTGGGTGACGGAGTGTTTATTTTTGAAAGCACACTAGCTGTACACTTGAAAACCCCAACAGAATAATGTAATAATAGTTCCTGTCCAAACCTGAATATTTGTAATCATTTTGATTTCAGTTACGGTTTTATATATAAAAAAAACAAATTATAATGAAGATCAATGAAAAATAATAAAGTATAATAATTTCTAGTTTTCGAATTTGCCCTGTAATATAGAAAAAAATTTCTTTGCTATCAAAACATTCTGTTCATTGAGTACTGTCACATCTAAATGCCCAAACTGACAACATTGGTTAAAATGCTTAATATAATTAAGCACAGGTACACAGTGGTACAGGTCAGTAAACTAAAAGTGCGTAATCACAAGGTTCCTACTCTGATTAGATAAAAGTATACATTGCTAATTCTGAAACTGCCTCTCTCAAACATTGTAACTTCAAAAAATCTTTTTTTCTTCACAGAAATTCCTTTTTAAAATCTAAAACATGTTTTGGTTATCATGATAACCTTTTCTTTTTAAATAATGAGTTTAATTCCTATTAAACTAATGCAGTCAATGGATTTATTGATATTTTTGTAAATCTCTTGAAATTACAAATGAATGTACTGGGCTGATATAAGCAGTTAAATGAAATGTAACTTGAAAAATATGACATAAATATGCCAAAATATGGAGCTGATAGACTGATATTGTGTCCGTATCATCTAAAGTCGAACCATTTTAAAAATGGAAAGAGGGGTGAGCCCTGAGGAAGTCTTTGTTGAGGAGTAAACTCATTTGAAAATTCTTGTTGAATGCAGACTCTGAGTTTCCTATTGTTCAGCATGTTAGTTATTAATATTGCAAGGTACCTGAGCCAATCTAAGGAGATGAGTTTAGTTTGAATATCAAACCTTTGTGCCACACACTATTGAAGGCGTTATTGATGTACACGAATATGAAATTTTATGATTCAATAATTGGTGGTTACCCAATCATGGTAGGGAGCAGAGTTCTTTCCAGTATGGATTATTTCAAAATATTCCTCTTCACTTATGGAATGAAATTTCTATTTTCATTGACATAATCATTGTACCAACTTTGGATATAATTAAAGTGATTGTTGTCGAAATTAAAATCTTAGTCTTCAGTACATGCTGCTTTGAAATGTGCAAAGGTTGTGCTTTTTCATCAGGTGTCTCATATTTTACTTCATTCTCTTTTGTTGGTATTCATGATTGAATATTTAGACAGTTTCTTGGCGGTAACTTTATCCATTTGTGTTCTCTGTATTGCTTTATTGAAAGTTGTATGCTTTCATTAACTTTGTTAAGTTCGGTTGTTGCTTCTGGGTTGCTGTTGTTTCTATATTCTCTACACATTTTACATTTATATTGAATAAGTTTTAAAGTATAAGAAGTGAGATGACATCAAAAACAAGTGCCAAAAGTACCAATTAAAAACAAATATTTAAAATACAACTACGACAAATAAGAAAAGCGACGTTGCCAAGTGTAATATTAATGTCTAAAACTACAAGTCCAAGAAAAAAGTACTACAACAATTACAGATTATATAAAAAGAAAAAGGAGTGAACAATTAATAAACGAAGAAAATCAACTATAGTCCACCATGGAACCTGAAAATCTTCAAAAGAAGCAAGAAAACTTTTATAACCCCAAAAAAAAGAACACAAAGTCAACAAGATCTGCCAGAACAAGAAGAAATCACTCTAAACTCCTAAAACATGGAAGAAATAATAAGAAAGCTATCGGAAATGGATAAAAAAATAACTAAAGGTCAAGAAGATTTAAAATTGGAATTCCAAAAAAACCAAGAAGAAATCCGATTATTAAAGAGAGATATAGAGAAAACAGAAAAAGAATGGGAACAAGAAAAGAAACTCTTAACTGATAGAATTGAAAATCTAGAAGCAAAATGGGAAATACAAAAGAAAAGAGAAAAGAAAAAGAATATTATAATTAAAGGACTACAAACAAACGAAGAAAATATAGAAGAAGTAGTGAAAAAACTTATCAATATAAAAATTGGAGTAAATGCAGATATTAAAGAAGCGCGTTTTATTGGAAAAAATGAAAAAACAAAAGCTATAATAGTAAAAATAGAGAATTTCCAAAAGAAATTGCAGATAATGAAGAAAAAAGCAATTTTGAAGGACACAAACATATTTATTGGAAATGAACTGACAGTTAAAGAAAAGATTATACAGAACAAAATTAAAGAAATAGCAAAAGAAGGAAAACAAAATGGTAACATTGTCAAAATAGGATATTGAAAATTATATATAAATAAAGTCAAATATGAATGGAACGCAGAAGAAAATACGCTTGTATGTCAAGATAATAATTGAGACGTACATTCAGAAAACTAGACCATGAAAATGAGGCAAAGGAAATGTCCAGCTCTTTCGCCCAAACAATTAATAGAGGGCCACCGAAGATGAATAAGGCAACGTCAACCGGAAAAAGCAATAAGGAAAAACAAATACTTAAGATAGCAACATACAGATACAAGGGTTTAATAAAGAAGGAAAACTTAAAGAACTAGACAAGTATGATATAGATATTTTAGCTGTACAAGAGATAAACACAAAAGGAACAGCGATAACAAGCTTCAAAAAATATATATGGTGTATCGGGGGTGGTGAACGGAATAGACTGGGTACGGGCTTTGCAATAAAAGAAGAACTCAAAGATAAAATAATAGATTATAGGGTAATAAATGAAAGACTAAGTATGATTCGAATAAAAGGAAAGTATAGGAAATTGACAAGAAAAGACTGGTTCGATGATGAATGCAGAAAAGCAGTACAAGAAAGAAAACAAGTAAGAATGAACATGTTAGAAGACAATACAAGAGAAAGAATAGAACAGTATAAACATACGAAATAGCACACAAACTAAAATCAGAAATAAGAAAAGAGAAGCACAAAAAGCTAAATTAGAAGAAATGGAAGAACAGTACAGAAATAGAAATACAAAACTATTTTATAAGATCTTGAAAGAAGAAAAGAAAGTTTTCCAACCACAAACAGTTGCGCTGAGAAATCATCAGGGAAAGATTTGTGTAGATACCACAAGTATGCTAAACATATGGGAAAACTTTTACGGAACACATTAACAAACAAGGAATGCGAAACAGAAAATGCACAATTGCATCAAAATAACTAAGATAAACAAAAATTAGAAGAACCAACAAAAAAAGAAATAATAGAAATAATAAAAAAAATCAAAATACAATAAAAGTCCAGGTGAAGATGGCATCACAATAGAACAAATAAAATATAGCAGCGAAGAAATATTTGATCGAATATACAACCTAATAAAGCAGATCTGGAAAGAAAAATGTATGCCTAAAGAATGGAGTCGAGCATTAATACACCCAATATATAAAAAAGGAAGCACACAAAATCCAGAAAATTACAGACCAATATCACTCCTAAATGTAACCTATAAGCTATTGGCAAAACTAATAAATAAAAGAACACAGGAAAAAACAGGACAATACCAAGTGGGTTTTAGAAATGGAAAGTCAGTAATAAATCATATATTTGCACTAAGACAGATACAGGAAAAATGCGGAAAGAAAAATATTTCAATACACGCATTATTTCTAGATTTTAAACAAGCAATTGATAAAATTAACAGATCCCTAAATAAAGTGCTAAATGCAAAAAATATATCAAGGAAAACAAAAATGCACATATATAAAACAATAATTAGACCAACAGTTCTATATGGCTGCGAAATATGGACAATAACAGAAGAAAGTAAAAATAGATTAGACATATGCGAAAGAAAAATTCTGAGGAGAATTTATGGAGGAATAAAAGAAAATGACACCTGGAGACGAAGAACTAATAACGAACTAAAAGAAATATTTAAAGATCTAGAGATAAACACTATAATAACCCAAAACAGACTAAGGTGGTTGGGCCATATAATACGAATGGACAATAACGAATTAACAAAAACCATTTTCAAAACAGAAATGACAGAAAAGAACAGAAAGGGAAGACCGAGAAAGACATGGTGGCAAAATGTAGGAGACATTAAAAAATTTAATCTACATGAATGGGATTTTCACTCATTTGTTTGCAAATTATTATTTGAAAACTTCACGGCCTACTACGGTTAAATCTTAATTTTGTATTTTCTTGTACTTTTTCTTCTTTAAATATAATCATATTGTACATGGTTGTAAAGCTCTTTTTATGACGATTTCAAAAATGTAAAAATCCAATATGTACGTGAAATCTAGAAGGCCTAGCATTTTTTTGAAGTCGTTTTTGAAATCCTCATTAGTCGCTATTTCGTTTCTGAAAATATTGTTCATTTATCTGTAATAACAAATAAATAAATCATGATTTTAGAAAATGAACTTTTTTGGTTTTCACCCTGTATCTTTGAAACGGGGCAGATAATTGTCAATGTAACCATGAATTATTTATTGGCATATAAATACAAAACTTTTTGCCCATTTAATCAACCTTGTATCTATTACTGTTTCCAATATCCCCAATGTAGGTCATTTTAAACTGGACACACTGTATAAACTAGGAATAAATGGTGCTTATTATCTAGGACTGAAAGAGTGAAGTGAATGCATTCATTAAGAAGTTTATTAATTTTGGGTGCGTTTGCTTTGCCAAATTTTAGAGCTAAACTACTGGCTCTCATATAATTGTGCAGTTGATACTTATTATGTTGCAAGATATTCTAATTCCTGCATATTATGTGGTTTATTTTTGTTTCTTTTAGAATTTTAAAAAATAATGTTAGTTTTTTTAAGATGTAAATCAAATCGCCATTTAAATCATTGCTTTATTTGTAAAATATCATGATTTAAATCAGAAATTGAATAAATTGTATTTTTATTCTCTTATAACAAAAAACTATCACAGCAAGATTTTGGAAAAAATTGAATTTTTTTAAAAAGTTGTTATATTGTCTGCATTGTCAGCTTGTATTAGGGTATTGGAACCTTTTTTGGGGAGTTACAGTGTTTTCTTCAATTGTAAAACTAAAAACCAACTGTAAATAGGTAAAGTTTGCATTATGCACAGATCATGAAGGACTTATTCTTCAGTTTTATTTTTTAGAAATAACGGATGTAAATACCAAGATTAGTTACATTGTGCATTTTTATTCTCATATATTACAAGCAAGGGGTCGCTCACTGGCAAAATCTGTACACTTATTGCCATTTTTGATAGAACTTGACAATTGACCTATTTTTGCAAGTACTACCAAGTCCTGCCAGATCCTGCATCTGTCTTGCAAAGTACTGCTTCTGCATTTCTACACCTACTACCCATAATGAAAGACCTCTCGATCACAAGTTACAAACTGAAAAAGACTGAAAAGAATCCAAAGAAAAATAAGGATTTCAGTTATGCTTCTAGTTCACATAAAGATATGGGTTTCAGTTTTTGGTTCAGTCTGGCTATTTGCCCTAAACAAATTAACTATTTTATCGTTTGATGTTGTGTTTTACAAGGTTAGTTATTCTTTCAGGTTTAGATTGTGTTTATTAATTTAATCATTTATGTATTATGTGTGAATTACATATACAATCTAATAATAAAAAAGATGTTAAAACAGATGAGTCAGAGCTTAATTTATTTAATTATAAAAGTAACCTATTAGGATATTAAAGTAATTTACTTCTAATATTAACACATATCTTTGGGAACTGTGTAAGCTTAATGTTGCGTGTAATTTTGCATTAGACTTTTATAATTTTAAACTGAATGTCATGGAATGTTTCTACAAGGTTTGTGATATGTACTGTTGCTCGATTGTACATCTACAAAAAATAATTAATCTTTACTTTCAGACAATTATCTTTTTTAATGAGTGTTAAAATTTTTCTTAAACTTTTTTTCTAAATGTCTACATTTTTTTTTCAAAGGGAGTGAGATGTTTTGGCACTTTTTTCAGTGTTGTTTTTTATATATTATCAAAGTATCTAGTGATGTGGTTGCATCAATATTACTTCATCTTTGTTCTGCTAGGTATTCTGCTAAGAGCAGCTTGAATAACTTATATTGGTGTTAATTGTTTTTTAATATCTAATGCCTTTTGTAGGTTTCTCTTTATTTCTTTATATCAAGTTATTAATAACATTAAAATCCTTAGGTATGAAATTCCCTACCACACCACCACCATGTCGAATACGTTTTCCAGGAATTCAAGCATCAGGAGTACTACTTCCAGATTCGTATCCATTAACAAAAAGTAAATCTCATGAATCTCAATTGGCAAATTCAAAAACTGAAAATGGGGTTGTGAATTCTTCTACCAAGTGAGTTTAAGGATTTAGTTTCATTTGTCTATTCACTATTAAAAATAAAAACATGAACACAGCTGTAGCTAATAGCAAAGATGCAAGTTAAAATTAAAAATAAATAAACAATAAAAGTTTTAAGGAAATAAAACTTAAATAATTATTATTTTCAGTAGTACTGAGAAATCTGGTACAGTGGGAAGAAGAGGTCGATTACCGACTGAACCGGGACCTGAAGCTACTGTAGGCTATGCTAGTCCTATTCCTACGAGTCCCATAAGATCACCACCTTATAATAATGCAGGCACCGATAGTGATGATAATAGTTATAAATGTATGCAATCTTATTACATGTATTTTGTAAGTGACATTATTATTATTCTATTTTTATTAAAGCTGCTACAAGTTTGCAAGTACCAAAGTCACCTCGTACACCAACAGTAGGACGTGGGATGGGTCATCAGATTGCTCATCGTTTCACTAAAACATTCAAAATGGTAGCCACTTGTGGTTATTGTTCTAAACCAATATATTTTGGTACTGGATTAAAATGTAAAGATTGTAAATATAAGTGTCATAGAGAGTGTGAAGATAAAGTAGCTCCTTCTTGTGGTTTGCCTTCTGCTTTGTTGGATGAGTTTAAGAAAAAATGGCCTATAGAAGGTTAATTATTTTGATTTTTGTGTTTTATATTTTTATTCTACGAGAAACAATATGTTATTTCAGGTCCGGCATTTCATTCACCAAATACAGGGAGAGCTAGTAATGCAAAGAATTTAATCAATTCTTTGAGAGGAAGAAAGAATTCACACCCACAGCCTTCGATAAACATTCCTCCTTTTCCAGTAAGTGTTAAATCATTCTAAAGCTACTACAGCATATGGGAGAAACTAAGCTATTTTGGTCATCATTTTTAATTTGTTATAAATTTTACAGTTGTCGCAAGACAAACTGTTTCCTAAAAAATATTTTGTTAATAGTGTAATAGTAAATCTGTACGTAAAAATTTGTTACTGCCTTTGCTGGTGCTGGCTGTTTAATAATGGATGCCTGCATAAGGGATGGTAAAAAATGTTCATTATTGTCAGATGGATGTTGAAGCAGCAATGGTTTTGCAGATATTTTCTGTGTGGACAATAATCTATTGCTTTGCAACATTTCAACTTCACATTAAAAATTTTAAAGTGTCTTTGTTACAACATAAAATGTGTAGTTACTGAAAATCTATTGCGATTAGTGAATACAGTGATTAATCATAAACTACAAGATTACACCAAACTTCTATTTCTCTTATGATCATTTAAGAAAACAGATTTGTTTCAATTATCTTCTGTTATATGTACTATGCAAAAATTACCAAATCAGTGTTAAAATCTGTAAAAGATTATTATTTATTATTTATTATTTATTTATTACCCAAACAAAACGAGCTTAACCCAATTACATTGTCGGGGAAATCCCGCATTTGTACATAATATTTAATATTAAATCATACAAAAAAAAGTGATTTCGGAATGAGCGGAGACACATAAATAAACTAGCTTATTTAACAAAATTAGATACTACGAGAGTAATTTGAATAATGATTTTTTAAACGATACTAGAAAGGAGTCAAATATATCAATATCAGTTTCATAACTTATTTTATTGACCACGGTTCTATATTTAGGAATATACAAGATGTTTCGAGGTCGAGATCTATGTGTCAGTATGTAGAGTTGCACCAAAGGTAACAGCTTGGGACAATCTATTCTGTTATTTATTAGCTTATGAATAAAGCAAATGTCTCCCAACTCTCTTCTTTTATATAGATTAGCAATTTTAAATTCCGACCTAACGTCTTGATATTCGTTATAACCGGGGTATTTTCCATGTGCTTTGTAATAAAGATACTTAAGAAACTTATTTTGAACTGTTTCAATTTTGTTTTGATGAGTAAGTTGACCAGGATTCCATACTGCTGAAGCAAACTCTAATTTAGACCTTACTAAAGATTTGTATAGTAATTGAATAGGCGTAACGCTTTTTAAATCTTGAGTGGACCTCATTAGAAAACCTAGACTTTTTAATGATGCATTTACTATCTTTTC
>VTPC01005168.1:0-25271 GCA_011009095.1 Ignelater luminosus
CGAAAAATTCTTAATAAAACTTCAGGCAGTACGAATTGTGATTCTCTTGGTTTTTTAGTTTTCTTTTTAGGAAAAAATAAAATAAATCTTTTGCTACAAAAGAAGAATGTGACAGTTGATATAGCGTGCAAATATATGAAAGCATTACTGGAAGAAATCAAAAATTACAAAAACGATTGCTTAGCTAAAACTGAGAGAGCTGCTGAGAATTGTGATATTCCTATAGAACTCAAAGAAGTGCGCAAGAGGAAAATCAAAACAATGTCTGGAGAGCTTGAAATTGACTCTAACTTGACTCCAGATGTCAAACAAAGGCAAATAATACTTCAAGTTGAATGAACGCTCAGCTGATTTTCAGTTTTCAAATAGTGCTTCGTTTTTAAAGATGAGCCTCAGCGATACTTTAAAAAAATCTATTAAAAATCTGTGCATAAAATATCCGAGGTACTTAGATCCCATTGAGTTTCTGCAAGAAGCTGAAAGTTTCAGATTTCAGGTCCAGGAGCTTTTTAAATTTCAAAGCCAATCGCCTTTGAAATATTTCAAAATTTAAATAAATTTGATTTACCTTTTGAGTATCTCAATGCTTCTACAGCAACACAAACATTTTTAACTATACCTGTCACGAGTGCCTTGTGTGAAAGATTGTTTTCCAAACTAAAACTGATTAAATACTTTTTAAGATGGGCTATGTCTGTCTATCTTATACAGCCCTAAACTCTAAGTCCATCACAGACTCTACATTATTTGAAACATATATTCTAGATTTTGCTGCACAGAAAAACAAGAAGAGTTTGTATCTGAAATGATTATTTTAAGTAATAATTTAAATTTTCAAACGGATGTGCAAGTTGTTAAGTTCCTATAGGAATAATAATGTTTGTGTTCCTATTCCTATGTTTATCTTTTTTTATTTTCTAATTCTACATTTATTTCCACTTTATTGTTATTTTGATATATAGTTAATTAATTAATTAATAGTAATAATCAATTATAAAACATGCGATTAAAAAATGGGGAGTATATTTTAAATAAAACGTCATACACTAAAATAGGTTTTTTCCCATTCTTAGTGCACTAGAGGTGGGGGAGGCGCAAAAATGCTCACTTGCCTATAGTAAAATTTTGCCTAACTACGGCCCTGATAGTTGTATATGTACGGCAAGAAATTTAGAAATTGCCAGATTTATTATTATTTTTTGAAAACGATATCTGTCAAAAAACTGTCTTCTATATTAACCCTCCTCATCCTTATTTTCACTTATTTAAAAGCTCAATTTGAAAAAATTTTCTGCTGAACAGAAGCACCCTGTCACAACGAATCATTTTTATAGTTTTATTAGAATTTATTGCATCTTCTAAGCTCGGTGTGAATATATCTTAACACCCATATTATTACATTCAAAGAGTTGATTCTCTAAGTAATAATAACCCAAACAGACCCAGTTTAATGTTCAAAACACCTTCCGGAAGGAATAAATTAACAAGCATATCAACAAATAGAATTTACTTTTATGTTGCGTTGTTAATTACAATAGCAAGCATTAAAACGGTTCGTCGCAAAATTCATTTAATTGGTCTTACAATCACCTTATAAAACCACAGAATTAATTACAATTAGTTTCCTTTCTACAGAAGTGCACAGGTATATTTAAATGATTTCCATTTCCTGAACATATTAATTTTTCAACAAATCTCTTAATCTTTTCTTTTTGAAAAGACAGTTGCAATATATTTCTTTTTTCTGTTTTAAGCCAGTTCGGCCCTAAATAAATTTTTTTAACTTATTTACAACCTTATGTATGTATAATTATAAAATGGGAAACCTTTATTTACATTGCAATTAAGAATTTTTCCATTTTTGAAGATATCTTACTTTTACCTTTTGTAAAACTGTTTTTGTGTATTGCACTGCAATGGGTTTAAAAAATCAGTACTATAAAAATTCAACGCCTTTAGTATGGTTTATATTTTTATTGTACAGGGATTCAATAAATAAAGTACGTAATAAAAAGAGGCAAATTTGAAGAACTTAATACCCACAATAATTTCATATTAAGATTGTAGATTCTTATTTCCTAAAAGAAGTACAAATGTCCGCTGATTATCTAATAAGTTCTAAGTATATAAATCTATCGACATAGAAAAATGCTAACTGAATCAAGGAACAACTGATCTTTATTGATAAGTGCTGATTTATGATGAGAATGTTTTATTATTGAAATCAAAATTGAAAGAGTTAGTGAATTACATTTGGTCAAATAATCCTATCTTCGAGAAATAGAACTAAACCTATGATGAAGGTTCGGCTTGAATTTTTAAAGAACGTTATTGTAAATAATCAGTTTAGAATCAATTAATGTCCTTCTCGGATCTATCCTAAGTTGATTTACAGAAACTTAAATAAAATCAGAATAATAGGTTAAGTTGTTGTTTGACAATAATTTATAAAAAATTCTGGTACTTTGATACGGATGTACGTGACGGATATTAAAGAAAAGTACCCTGTTTTTGGTTTTAAACCAGTGTTGCCAAAGTTACTCCGATCAGAGTCTAGACCTATTCCACTTGACAAGTTTTTACTCCGCTACTCCTCAAACCATAATATATTGTTGGTCCAGTCAATCTTTAAACGCATGTCACAAATTGTATCAATATAAAATAAATAAAATAAAAGTATCATTCGTTTTCTATCTTTTATTATCCCACTATGTATAGTAAGGAGAATATATGTATTACTTGTCCGTATTTATTACACAGGCTTGATGACGTGTGTTCAAAGATTGGCTGGACCAACTAAATATATGTATCTACTTCAATTTCTTGCCCTGCCTTTTGGTAATCTTTTAAAGAATTTCTCAGGAGTTTAAAATGTTTAGTCATACATAATTATATTTAATCAAATATAAATATCAAGCGATATTGTATTTTAAAAAGCATTTTGCGCTATTATATCACCTTTGGTAGCACCTGCGCGATCGAGTGTATACCATTATCGGCGCTAAATTTCGTCAAATTGTATTAAAATGTGGAAATCAACAGCTGCAAACTACTTTGCCAAAGCTGTCTATAAATCTTTAAATCTGAAGATTTGTGACATTTAGACTGTCTCTGACGATGTTCTTCACTGTTGCCTTTATCAAAACACATTAATGCGTTATTTTAGTTATTTTTACAACTAACAAATTTCTGTAATTTGTAAAAATAAAATAAATATGAGTGATAAAATCAGAAACAATAGAAAAGTTGCAACTATTTTGCGACTAATATTAGAATGTTTAGACAATCATGAAGAAAAAATTGAAAGGCTGTGTATGTTGCATCTTCAACGCAGTGTTACCAGCGCTCTCTAAGCAAAAGTAGTTATTAAAGTAGAATCAATCCCTTGAGTAGTAACAATAACAAGGTTTTATTCTTCTTTCACTAACTAATAAAGCTTCTCAAAAAATTTAAAGAAGTATGACTTTATCTAATCTTAACAAGAAGGAAAAGAGCAAAATTGGTTGCCATGGTAATTAGAGAATGACGAAAGCAGAAACCGACCCAATAAGTTTAATAACGTTTTTATTGTAAACATAAATCTATCTAATATTTACAAACTTTGATGAATGCCACGATTGACGCATGGACTATACTCAAAACTAGCTTTTCTGAAACATATTAACTTAATTATAGTTTCTTATGAGCCTGCATTTTGGATTCTTCTTTTTTTTAGTAGTTGTTTATCTTTATTTTGTTTTTTTAACCTATCTTCTTTAATCTTCATTCATTTATAAAGGTCCTTTTCATGCGTTCTGTTACGAATCGAAAAAATGTTTCAATTAAGGTATAGGTATTTTGCGGCTTAGATTATAAATTTGCAATAAAATATAGGAGTTTCTGTTTACAATTTTAAAGTTACCTCCCAACCCCCTAATAAGGGGGGCTTGGGAGTTTTCAATTTTTACACCATCCGAAAGAACATGTCAAACTTAGTAAGGGAACCTCTCGTTTCATCAAAAAATCTCAAATCCCTTAATTTTAATGGGAGTAGACGGGTGGTCTGAGACATCCAGTATACCAGCCTGTTACTAATTAAAAGTAAAGTAGGTCGTCACGTTTCTTCCAATGTACTGTAGACCAGTAGAGTACAGAATGATTTACATAAGACCTTAAAACTTATCAAAGTAACGCAACATACACATTTTCAAAACCTACGATAATTTTTGTTTGAATTTTTAAAATTTTGTATATCGAAGGTAGTTTGTTTCATGCTAGATTTTTTTGACTTAAAAATGTTGGAAGTTATGAAATAATAGACAATTGAGATAAAACAAATTAAGTTAAAACAGGAATTGATTTTTGTTACTTTTATTTGCATTAATTAACAAATCAAACTGGAAATAATAAAGAATACATTAACGAAATACTAAGAAATAATAAAAAAAACTATCAATAAAAATAATGTGTGTTCGAAGTGCTCTTCATTACTTCTAATCGTTTTTTGAATAAAATTTTTACTCACCTGAAAACAACTGGCTGCACGAATTTCTAATTTTATTTTTAACTTTTCTACATTTAAAATCTCCTCTTGGTAGACCTCATTCTTTATCGTATGCCACAAAAAGGAGTCTAGTGCTGTTATACCAGGACTTCTAGGAAGCCAAAATGTGATTGATACTCTACTAAATGTTGTATTTAAATCATTATCACTTGTCGGTGGTAATGTGAAGATTATTAAGAATATTAAGTTTATTTTCAATTAGAGTGCTATGGAAACTAAAGATTTATTTTTAATAAAGGTTTAGCTTCTGACACTATTGAATTTAAAATGTCAAATTTTTAGTATCCATGGCACTCTAATTGAAAAATAAACGTGTAATGCTGTGCGCATGGACAAAAATACGTAAAAAATTAAAAATGCAAATTTTGTCATGAAATTCGGTATACGTGATTAAAATAATATTATGAACAACCTTTTCGAGTAACTTTTTTCGATATCTCCAAAGCGAAGCAAACTAACGAGAATTCACCCTGTTTGGGAAGTCGTAGTTGGCTGAGTTTAAAATTCATAATTAATTTGAATTATTTTAAAAATGTGATTCATCAATCTGTATTACTGTACAAAAACTCAAACCTGGACTTCTTTAATTAGCGAAAATATGGGGGTGTCTTCATCTTAAGTGCGACACACTGTATATCTGTATCTAGATAAAATATTATTGTATTTTACCCATCACTGGGTGTTTTGGAAGTGATGTGCTCTTATCCAGTAGGGGTTTTCTTGTGCATATTAATGCGTCTTATGTATGTTTACACTTCCATTATTGAAAAACTTAGCTTCATCAATATGTTTTGAAAGTTTGCACAGAACTCTATTCTTCTTGGGTAATTGGTCGGTTTTAAGTTTTGCACCAATTTTACATGGAATGGATAAGATCTATTTTCTTTAAGTATGCGTGCTACTGACGCCTGACTAATATCTGTTCTTCTCTTTGACTTGTATGCGGATTTTTCTCGACTTCTTTTAATATTTAAATTTCATTCTCAACGGTAGTAGCAGTCTTACGCTTATTTCTTTTGAATGGGGGCCAAGTCCGACGCAAGAAGTTTTCCACGTCTTAAAAACATTGGTGTCCGGTGCGTTTCTTTGGGGATAACGCTGGCGATAAATAAATCTGCATTTTTATGACATTCACTATAAATTAGAATCATGTCGGTTTCTTCATCGTTTGTAAACATTTGAAAAACCCCTTTAATTTATTATTGACAATTTGTTAACATAATAAACTGACAAGTGCAAGCAGACCAAACTGATGCAGCTGCTACGATTCTAATTTGAAATTTTATTTTTGATATTTCTAGTTTTGTGAAGTTTGTGTGTTGGGTTGCATCTATAAGTTTTAAGGCGCGGCGTTTTATGTGAATCATTCGGTACATTGTATATTGTTGCTATGGTAGTTGATGATATTTGAGAGATTTTATAGTTAACAATTAACATTTTTTAACAATTTATAAAAAAATATATTTGAATGTACAAAATTAGGTAGGTAAAGGTGAAATGCGATTAATAAAAAATCTTGAAATAAACGAGAATGAGACTCCGTCTGTTATTAAAGTAATAAAACTCATTTTTATAGTAATTGATGTAAATGAATTAAAATGTATTGTGTAGTTAATTAAACTTTTTTATATAACAAAGATAATTGTAACAAAGTAGATTAGGTTACTAGAATAGGATAAAAGAAATGTTTCAAGTAAGGAAAATGTGTACAAAAGTATAGCTACATATGTTTAGATATAGAATATTAGATTAGAATAATACGGGTATTCCTTTTTGTTAAAGAACAGTTAGTAAATTCAAGATAATTGCAGTTAATATTAAAAGTAAAAAAGTTTGTGGAAACAATATGTTTTATAAAAATTTACTTAAGACAGTGAAATAGTCATGATTGTAAATTAAAGGTATATTGTTAGCATTAGGAAAAAAACAAAGAATCAGTGTTTACTACAAACGTGGGCTATTAACAACAATATGTCATAAAGGCTTCGACGTATCCATGGTCTGATTTTCGGAACGTCACTTAAAATGGATGGTATCGCTGGAAGGCGGAAATTAAATTACTGGATAAGATAATGGAATAGCCAGATTAACTGATTCCCATTGTCTTGACGTTCTGTACGGTACTGGCTAATTTTAATCTCAGAAATGATTTCCACGGTAGAAACATTTAATAGTCTAAAAGACAGTACTTACATATCTTTGTGTAAACCAATAATTTAAAATATTGATTAATTGACGACCTAGAGTTTAATACACTAAAGAAGAAAATCACTAGTAAACAAAATCAAAGTAAAACTATTTTATTTGACAATTAAATTTAAAATATTCGTATTTCAATGTACAAGCCACTCGCAGCTGTCAAAAATATATTGAGATTTGTTCAAATCTAAGTAACAATTGACTTTTTCTATAGAATTCTATCGTAGTATCCCTTTGTATTTAACAGCCGAGTACGATGCATACACGGCACACGCCTTGATCTTAAATTAGTAATGGAAAAACTAATGCTTATGTTAAACATTATCAGAGTAATATTAATGACACGCAAATTTCATAAACAATTTCATATAGGTATCGTTTCATTGTAGGCCTTAAAATTTATTTAATGTTTTTGTTGATGTAAAACGCGTAAAATTCGATCACCCTTTGTCTATGTAATAAAAGAATTTATCTTTCTAGTATCATTACCGTAAGTCTTTTAGTGCAGATGCAAAGTAAAATGCAATACAAATAGATAATAATGTAGCTTGGGCAGAAAAGCAGCTTTAGGGTAAGATCGCACATATTTCGCTTTGAAACAGACTTGACATTCCTTACAGATTTCTGTTTTTTCTTTAGATAAATCTTTTACTTCTCTAGCTCCAGTGACAAAAAGTAAGTTGTATTCTTTAGAAATGAACTTAAATAAGTGTGGCTCCATCTAATTGATATTGTAATGCAAGTTACAGCAAAAAACAGAACCTTATCCTCTTATGACAGTTTATGAGAATTTTCAACTATTACAGTCCTATTTTCATATGTTTTTGTTGAATAAGAAGAAGAAATAATTAATGAAAGTGACATATCCATTATTTATATTTTTGTTAATCACTACGTAGATGATTTTACTTTTTTTGCAGCTTTCATATTTATTTTAACTAGGTATATTGTCTAATATTAATATTATGGAAAACTATTTACTGTTGTTTTGACAATTATGCCTACAATTCTGTCTGTTGGGTTACATATACAATTCCACTTTATTTATCTAGGCAACCAGTATTACAGATCGTAACACCTGTGTAATAAACTTAATACCAAAGAAGTGTTGGCGGTCTACCTGGACAATCACCGCACCTGGGAAAGGTAAGTCGTGAAGTCGAAGGCACCGCTATCTTTGATTCTCGAGGTGGGCTGCGAATAGTAACTGACAGGTGCGGCAGTGCATTCTATGTGTTATTTTATGCTGTCGTAGCATTTATTTGTGCATGTTATGCACTTTAAAAAATATGTATGTTATAATCTAAACAGATTTTAAGTGATCTAAAAACGCGGTAACGTTTACATTAAATACAATTTAATTTAGTTCAGTGTGACAGTGTCTTCAAAATGCATATTCGATATCTCAATATGGATATATGAAGAAATTTGGAAGGAATTGAATGATTATATGGATAAGATTAAAGTGTCGTCTATGTATCATTTAACTAAGTGTAAGTCTATGTTTCGTTTATACTAATTCTAAGTGAAGGTTTCGTAAAGAATATTTTAAATTAGGAAGTCTCTCGGTTATGCCAGCATTGATATCTCCTGCACGCAATTAAACTGACCTCGATATCTTGCCAATTCGCCTACTTTTTTTATTTAACAAACATTTTAATATAAACACTATTTGATTTGTTCATTCTAGTCTTTCAATGAATTGTAACATTGTATTGTTTGAAACCTAACAAGGTGTGCAAAACTACTTGAACTGGAAAGGAGTTAACATTATGCAAGAATCTTGTGAAAGTTATCTCTTGGCCATTTTGTAATGTGTAACTCTTATTATTTTCAATTATGTGGAATTATATTAAGTTTCATATAATGTATATGCAACAATTTTTATGTAAATAATTTACCTCAACTGGGTAACCATATAAGACTATAGCAAACCAGTATAGCGACTATCTTTATAATTTTGCGGCCAACGTATATCCATTTCTGAACTTTTACACTTAAATACCGGTTTTGCTTTTGAGTTAGAGTCACAAACCTCTTATTGTAACCTATTTTATGTGTGGATGCAATCAAGGATTCATAAGAGATATTCCTACAGATGACACTTTTAATTGAGTTAATTAACAAAGCAAGAGAATTTGCTCCCACATTTATCGAATCTGTTACCAAAATATACCTAAAAGTTTCGTTTATGTTGTGCTTCGGAGATTATACGGTATATTAAGAGAAATAATGTAACAAAGAAAGAAAAGTTTCTAGAAAGTATTGTTATATTTTCCCAAAGAAGACTATTGTATTATTTCAATGACTTTTATTTCGGATTCCGGGTTAAAATCTAAATAAAATTACATATACATGCTAGAAATTGTTGTTTAAAGTTCTAGTTATGGAATTGTTTTGAAATATTAATTTGAAATTAAAATGTAGTTTATCGTTTTGCTTATAAATGCTACTATTAGATGGATAATTAGTTGTGCCATACACTAGAAAATTGACTTCGATATTGTCGATTTCTATACATTATTTAGAAAAAGGTATTCGGTAAATTTTTAGTATCAGGTAATAATTTTAATAAATAATAATAAAATAATGATTTATATGGAAAAATCATTATATAAATTTAGAATTTCATTATTATTCTTACAGTTCGAGTTGTTAATTGTTTTACGTGTGTTACAAAGGAATTAAGAATATTAGACTCGAAACAATTTTCAATTTACCTGTCACGCATATTAACAGAATTAACATTTAGTTAATTACTACTAACATTGCACGGTCAACAATTTTATGATCCATTAGTATATTGATACACGATCTCTTGAATAGAAACTCAATTAGAAACTTAATTAAATTTGTTTATTGTTTACAGGAGTTATATAAAAAATAAATATTCATGCACACGCACACACCCAGCCAATTTTAATATTCTCTTCTCATATTCCTAAATGAAGAGTCACTACATTCAAAATTCTTTACGTATTTAAAAGGAATGCCAGTCTGAAAATAGGTTTCCGGTTTGGTTAGTTAATACATTATGCTAAAGGGAAATACCTGATTTTTCATGGGTAATTTATTATTATTTCTTAATAGCATGTTACATTAATATAGGACGATAATCTAGAAATGAACTGAACCAAAATTTCCTAGCGTAAAAAGAGAAGCAAGAAGTTAATCAAATTGAAACGGAAAGGGGCCTATTTGACTTTTTTGTTTATAAACACTCGTTTACCGCGTTGTATACAACTACAACCGAGAAAACCTTACCAACGGCAATGTGATTATGCCTTGCAATTTGAAAGTAAATATTCAGAAGCATTCTTTTAAGTACACTTTAATTCTTCAAGAGACTTGGATATTTGTAAACTGGTCAGGAGATAGGTAGATAGAAAGTAAAATTGAGTAATACATGACACTTTAAAAGGGCAGCTACCACTGAAAACAAAAACATTTATCTAAATAGTCAAAATTTGTTGAAAACATTCAAGACTTTGAACATCGTGTAACGAAATCTGGAAGACGAGAGCAAGAAAATAAGGTCAAAAATAGTATAGTCACGTATATACTATATAAAGAAACCTTTACAGCTCGCAATTAGAACGTTAACTGAATATGACATAGTAATTTACACACTATGCAGATATTCGCCCACAAAGCTAGCAAAGGTATACACAAGCCTATGTCTATAGTTATTTTGAGAACACGGTCAGAGATAGGGAAAAAGATGTCATTAGCCCTTATTCTCTAAACAAGGATTTAATCTTTTGTCTAATATGATACCAACCAAACAAAACAAAAGAACAGAGACAAAGACAGTAAGAAGTATATTGTACCCAATTGTACCCATTCAGTTGTTTATCTACTTGAAAAAATAATAGTTCATAGAAGAAATTGTCTGCTTTCTAGTTTGTTCAGTTGTTCTAGTATTATGTCAGTAATTTGTTTGTGCAATTTTTCTGTACAGGTCACACAGTTTATAGTCTTTTTTTATTCTTTTTTGATTGATCCTAAACTCCTTTCTCAAACAGTATTGTCTTTCGTCTTTAGAAGTAATCGATGCTCAATAAATTTCTGATTTTTTTTGTTATTCTTGCTTTTTCTCGATACATTCGGACAAAGCTTTTGTTCACTTTAAATAGATAAGATCCCAAAAATATTGAAGCTTGCAAGAACTTGGAGGCTGCGCTTACCAAACCAAGAGGTTTCAGCGCCTCTTGGGCTAGCAATTACAATTTCACAAAAATCAGTGATTTCAAAGCAATCTAAAAGTTTAGACGTACTTAGAATCTACAAAAGCTCAAGGATCTAAAAGACTTGCAAACCTATAGGAATCTGTAATCTCACAAGATTTCAAAACTTATTAATTATTCAAGATACAAAAACAGTCAGATCTAAGTACTTACAGGAATTAAAAAGCTTGCAAAAGAGCTGACAGCAGGCTACCACAACAAGACAAGAATCTAGGTTGCAAGAGATTTTGTGATGAATGCTGTAAAGTGCGAAATAGTCACTCTTTACAATCGGAGAAAAACTGCTGACATATCAGTGAGAAATATAGTTGTAAGGTTTGCAATGAATATGTTTTCGAAGCAATGATCTACATTTAACTCTTAGATGTTATTAACAGATTAATTAATGCTATGGCAAAAAGATTTGTTGTATTCAGCGCTTGACTTTATATAAGGGATCAAAAGTTAGGAGTTCCAATTTGATATCTTTAGCAAATCATGATAAGCAAGAATAAGTCAACAAGGTTTTATTAAAAATTTGCAGATCATAAGGATATAGGTTAACATCTTTGAAGAGAATGACCATGATTTGCCGTTTTGCTTATCAAAAATCCAGAATATGATCTGATTGTAAAGACCCGAATCACAAAACTTTACTTATGTACATTTTCGTACTTTATATCAAACCTTGTATATGAGCACTTCATTAGTTTATAGTTACGAAATGATTGTATTTAAGTAATTTTTCTATTATTTTATTTTTAAAACCGGGTTACCTACGGTATTTTTTCATAATTTAGTAACAATTTTATAATTAAAGTTATTAAATAAAAGATGAGCATTTATCAAAACTGCAAGAATGAGAATGCACAAATTCAGGGTCAGTAGTTTAGAAGATGTAGCTAAGCAGGTTTAACGACTGATTCTTTTTTATAAAGCATTTAAAGTGCTTAATTTGCATTCACAGAATTCATTTTTTCTTTTGTAAATAGTATTCATTTAAAAGAGGCACGACGATCTATATTTAAAACATCAAATAAGATCATTCTCAGAAATATATATGATGTACTCCTTCGTAGAGAATATTATATATTATATAAAATGACGAGGTCACTGTAATTAAACTTTTGAGAAATTCCGTATCTAAATGGAAGAATTGAGTTCTACCTACCATTTTAGATAAAAATTACCTGTCCATAAAACCTGTGAATAATTTTTTATATAACTGTTTTCTTTTTCCTAGTTTATTGCTTTATTACATTATATTTTTTTAATTTATGCGCAAACAGTTAATTTTGATTATGTCAAATTTTCTTTGAATCCATGTATATTTGATTGTAAAATGTCTTACATTAATTCGCGGCTTTTAAAAGGGTTTTTTTACTTTAACGTAGTACGTACAAATGTTTTTGCCAAGCTTTGGACCATTCAGGTAATTAACACAGGTAGACAACATTGAATGGAAAAGGCTAAGGTAAAAAATACAAACTCACTGTTAGCGTAGAAACTACACAACAAAAGCTTCTGAAAAGCACTAAAGAAATACAAACAAATTATAGTAAGGTGATAAAAGATGACAGATAAACGGTTCGGAAAAATTATTTAACGGATGGCATTATTAGATATTTAAAGGTAAGAGCACAGCTAAGGATCAAACAAACACACTAAACTAACATTTGCCTCCGACATGGAAGACAGTATTCAGAAATAAAGCTATTACAGTTTGAAACAGAATAGGTAGAAAAATTTGATAGAATTATACAAGAAGGAAAGTAGTGTAACAACGATAATTCTAAAGTTGTTACTATAGAAATAGCAAACGAATACTTTGTAGCATACCAAGACTCTTCAATATGGAGAAGGGCAAGGAAAAAGTTACAAGGTGTTTCAGAGACCGTACATAAATTTATTGATGCTTCTTCATAACAAAAGGATTGCTTGTAAATCCTTTGGAGAAAGTACTAAAAGTTTCTGCCAGAAACTAAAAAAAACTTTGAAGAAAACCCAAAAGAAGCATTAAGTTTTATTGCTTGTTTATAAGTACTTATTTTTCCTGGCTGTTTTTTGCAACTTCATAACCAACACAGAAACTGCCAGTTCTTAAATTTCTTGAAGATGGTTACGGTAAAAGATGATTGAGTTTTGTTCTACTCTCTTACAGGATGGTTTAGGTGTTCATTTATTGAAGTCGCATTTTGATGACCTAAAGATATAGAAATTGTAATACCTTGTATCCTGTCCTGCTTTAGAAATTAGAAAATCGTAAAAAACTATAAAGAATTGTCTTTTGATTCATAATTATTGAAGTAAACTTGTAATGCCTATCAACACAGAAAACCCTAGAATTTATCAAGAAGACGCTAATTGGTAAGGAGATTGCGTTGGGATTTTTTCGATCTGTTCCTAACACTAATGGCACAGTAGAAACGTTTTGATATACCTAGCCTAGCCATAAGTTCTGTCACAGGACTTTATTTCTACCAAGTAATCGAAGAAACCAAATGAAGGTATGTTTATTTGTAAGGCTATCATTGTTGAATGTAAAAGTGTCAGAATCTTTGTGATAAGATTGTAAATAATAATAGAGTGGCTTAAAAAAGAAAACGCGATTATTGAGTTACATAAGTGTTGTCACACGCCGAAAACAATTTTTCTGCAAAATCCAAGCATTACACAAAATTTGTTTATTGCACTATTAAACGATACACTGAAGTTTCTTCCGTTGTTGACAAACCACGAGCTGGCAGTCATAAAAGCTGTTAAGGACCGAATTTATCGTAACCCTAGCCAAAAACAGAAACCGATGGCTGTAGATGAAATTGTCAAGAAAGATCTCAAACTGAACGTTTATTGAAGAAAAAAAGATCGGCTGCTTGTTTTACGTTTAGAAAGAAATAGAAAAGAAAGAGTAAAGTTGCTTTTATTATTGAAACAAGCAAAATGTCACAGTGTACGCTTATAGCAGTGCTGAAGCTTCTGAAAAGGTCATTTATGTATACAACGAGGTCATCGCCGGTATCTATCATAGTTTGGCTGGAAATTTCTTATTTGGGAACCAGTCAAGTTTATTTGTGTCAGAAAAGTGTCAAAATACTGAAGCTAAGGTGCATGAAGAAGACATTCTAGAAGAAATTGTAAAGTCCTTTGGTGCTATCATATGTGATATAAGCACCAGGTTTTTCAACAACGTTCAGCACTGGCTGATACGGCAAAGTCTTTACAGTAAAAGCTTTATTACCAAAATATTAATTTTATTAAACATGAAGATTGATTTCATCAAACCCAAGCCTGAATCTTTTGTATTGCAAAATTTGATGATTTTCAGAGGATAAGGTTCGTGCCACGAAATACCCAAGTTTAGAGCAGTTAGAGTTATCTCTGGCTCAAACAGTGATCAATATTGACGCAGTTTTATTTCTTCTGTTTTGTATTAATTTGTTTTTGGGACAGAAGTACTCCTATTGCGTAACAAGTAATTATGAGGTTTCTACACAACAGTAGTGGAATTTAACTTCTTGTTCTCTTACTTACTTTACTTTACCTAAAGGTGACACTGGTTTGTATTGTATTTACGTGTACAGGTCGTTTCCTAGCAATATAAAACTAAAAGCTCGATTTATCTCTGTGGTAATGCTACAAACTATATTGCCAATGTTTCTTGTATTGGAATGCCTTAATGTCATTCTAATCTCCACGGTTACACAAATATCTAAAAGGTGGTAGTTAATTACTAGAAATCTACAACGACGTTTCTAATTTTGAATTTCTATGTTCCTATTGTGAGGAGTTGGAGAGTTGTAACCAGAAATTGCTTTTGGCAACATTTGTCCTTCCACAATTTCAGTATTCCTCTGGTTTTGTATTCTTCTATTGTTAGGTTTTTTCTTCTTCAAAGACATCACAGAGAAAAGGACTTAACTGGTTTTTTTATCTGTGGGACAACATTTTTAGGAGCTTAAATCACTCTTCAAAAGCAAGCAATTGAGAAACTTTTGAAGATTTTGTAGGTTTATATTATATTCGATTCGACTTGTTCAAATATTTTCATCATAAAGCGCCACTTAACGTGTTTTAAATCATTTACTTCAACACAAAATTAAGGAATCATAAAAACATGCTTGTTATTTCTTAAATTATTAATAAACCCTTGTTGACTTATGATACAGCAAAACATTCTGAAGTATGTAACGTACACTTTACGTCTATCACTTTCGGTAAGAAACAGTTTAGATTTACCATTGAGCAGCACGTTTACTTATTGTTTATTAACCTAGTCTAGATGATTACTTGCAAAAGTAAAGAAAGCTCTGTGGTGTTGTGATGTGAAGAGTAGGCCTATGATAGAATGTCTTGCACTTATTCCAACTTAGACAATCTTTCTAATGTGGTACAACTGTGGTGGTCAGCTGGAGGTCATTCTTTAACAAATAGACAGTGATAAATCTTTTACTTCTGGTTTTAACCGTCAGATAATGGCCTGGTATTATGGTATTAATCCTGTATATTTATTGTATCAAAACATCGCCACAATATTCCCAATAATAAAAAGATATAACGCGTTGAAGTGTATTCTGAGATTCCACTTACCTAGAAATTGTTTTGCAGCATCTTCATGTTTTTGTCATACGCAATCGAATCATTTTAGAAATATTGTGTTTTCCTAAGATCAGGAATGTTAGTGCAACTGAGGGGTGTATACATTGTAGTAAACACATCTAAAGTATTTATTTTGATTATTTTTGGAGAAGTAAATTTACAGATTAGATTTTATGACGCTCGTCTGATTTAAATACGCAAACGTTAAAATACTTTTTCCAATAAATAAACAAGGACAAAAAGCTTACTACTCGAAAAACAATTTGCCTTCTAAAGGTGTTTTCTTGCTTTGTGGGATTTAACACATCAGAGAATGAGAAAAATTAATAAGACAAGTTTCTAGTTGCTAATTCTGCTTGATAATTAAAGCTTGAATTTATATGGAAAAAAATCTGTCCGAAATATGCGCATTTATGTACAGTAAATTTATATAAAATATGCAGAAAGATATCCAAAATATGCACCAATATTATATAAAACCGCTTTTTGATTATTTGATAGCATACAACAACGAAGTAAACTACCAAATAAAGTTGGTTATATGTAGGGTTTAAGCGCTGCCGTAATTATTTTAAGTAAAAGTCAATACTTTCTAACAAAAGAAAAACAAATGCAAAGTTAAAGTGTAGGAATGTACACATTCTCAGTGAAAGTCAATACTTAGGAACAAAATCCAACAATTACATTAAAGTATTGAAAGACGAAGACGATTTGCTACGAACCATATTAAAAGCCAACTTTTTTGTATGTGAATACATCGAAAATTTAAAGAATTACTAGAATTTACCGTAAAATAGACAAAATATGTTATAAAATTAAAAAAATATAAACAAATGTTGTTTTAAATATGCAAAAGATGAAAAATATGCATTTTTTTATAAAATCCGAGCTTTATTAATATCGTAATAGCTAAACATTATTCCGCCGTTGATATTATTGAGTCTCTAAATGATTTTTTTAATCAAGGCATTTTTCATTTCTGCATCTTCGATTTGATGATTATTCCATTGATAATATCAGTTTCTTTACTAAATGGATTATTGCCAAGTTCTATTTATTTGTGTTCTACTCTAATAACTTTCTACATTTCCGCCCTTAGTTTTTCTTTGATTCTTAACTGTTCACCGTTACTCTAGTTAATTTAGTTAATCGTATTGTTGATTTGTTCTGTAAAGTACTTATTCCAGAATTTAATGCTTGATCAGCTAGATATTCTAATAACAGTCTTAACTTTATATAAATTTTTTAACCTGTTTGACTTTGTTGAGGTTTTCTTAAACGTTAGTGTTTTGCTTTTGCTCCTGATCTATCGTTTTGGCTTTTCTGTTATTTAAACCGTTAAAGCGAATCTCTGATTTGCTTTTGTTTGACAGTGTAGTCTCAGGAAAGATTTTAGTAGACGCTACATAAATTTTCTTATTTTGCAAAGTCAATTATCATTATAATACAAATGGAATTTTGCCTCTTTAGAAATACAAAATAACAACAAAGATAAAAGTAACGAAATAAACAAATCTGTAAATTGAGTGCATTAGAGCAATTACAACTAAAATAAAAACCAAGAAAATTGAACTTACAGAGTTGATAGAAAAAAATGATTGACCATAAATATCATTATAATTAATGTACTGTACCAACTGGTATTAAAAACATTGTAAAAAACGATAGGTGAGGGTATTAGGAAATATTAAAAAACCAGATATAATTTATGGAGATTAATAACACGATGAGAAAGTGGGATATTCTTGAAAAGGTCTCACTAACTACTGAAGAGAATGAAAGGATGTGAGAAAAACCTCTGCGTATTGTCAGTTAGAAAATAACTATAGATTAATTTAGAAAAAAGTTATCTGTTATAATAGGTACGCTTATGAAAGTATATAACATTCATATGGAAAGATTCAATATGAAAAATCCCCATCAAAAGAGATATTAATTAATTATTAGAAATATAAAATACACTTTAATTCTAATTGTGAGGTCTTTTCCAAATATGTAACTAATAATCATATTAAAAGAATTCAAAGGTGAAACAGGAACTACTCAGCCATTCACTTTTGTATACCTGGAATCCAAAACATTTTTTTAACTATCAAATTTGTCAAATACGATTGTCTTATTGATTTACCCAATATTTCCATAGTAAAAAAACAACTTCACCGCATTAATGTCAAACCGCATTTCGAATACAATAATAACATTACTATTAAAAGACAGCGGGATACAGTATCCTTGAAGTAACTAAACTCACCCGCCGAATATAAAAAGCCTTTTTAAATTGTCGTATACGGCAACATTAATATTTGTCAGAAATTCTAAGTGCTAATTAAAATTCTTAAAGTAGGTATATTTTAGTTTTGTGTAGGTTTACACGCCCTACACATTTAAAATGAATATGTTTAAATGAATGTAGTACGAGAAGGAACTGACAAAGGCTAGATAATGATAAATGTGTGACTGAATCAGCATTCGTGTAGAATCACATCATTGTTGAATAACGGACCTAAAAGTGGAAGGTAATGAGATTGTGCTCAACGTACGACGCAATTTAATAATTTTAAAATCGTTAAGAGATACATAAAATTTAAATAAATACTGCAATCTATACACTACTTTGTATGATGACGGTATTGTCTTAAAGTGATTTATACTTTCCCATAGAATGAAAAAACAAACGAAAAAGTGACTCAATTAGAAACTTTTCTTCCTTTAATTTGAAAACGCTTAGTGCACATACTAAATAGTAAGAATGAAAGTATTTGTTTGCATACATTTACAAAAAAAGTGCTTATGTGAGTAATTGCGCCTTGATAATAAACAACAAACCAAGCATTCAATACCTTAGAAATCTAGTATCTACTTCATATTTATTAATTTATTGGTGGAAAGCAGCACCCAATTATAAAAGTGTTGGAATGTACGCATACAGTCTGCTTCCGTAACAATACTAGCACGTGCGTGTCCTGTACAATCTAAAAACATGAAAGCTACTCGAACTAACTCTTTTAATTATATGGTTTTCGTGATTTATGGCTCTTTATCGCCTTTAAACAGGATCTCTAAAATAGTTAGTCACTGGCATAATCAACTTATGTAGGTATGTGAAAGCAAATAAATGAAGAAGAGAACATCAATGACCCTGTCCTCTAAAAATGGGCGCTATGTTTTTATTAAAACAAATAACAATAATTACAATTGCAAATAAAACGGAAGAGAGAATACCATAGAGTTCAAGTTTGAGTATGTTTATAAAAGCGTGAATGTATCTAGTTACAACCAAATTAAATTTTCATGTAGGAAGGAAATGTTTCATAATAAATCACAAGCGTGAAATTTTATTAAATCTTTAGTTAATAAACTAAAAGGTTTATTTCCTGTGATTCCTATCGTTTTTTCCACATTCAGGATTTTATCTATTGTGATAATGCATATTGTTCATTTGTTACGGATCGAGGTAGACAGTCGCCGATAATTGTATTGTTAATAGACTATAATATTACATGGCAGTTTTCATACTTTACGTGTAATGATGATATAGCAGCGTACCCGTAGGGAGAGATAATTCTAAGCACAAATAAAACTCTTTTTACGTATTACATTTTCACAACATAAGGAATACTGCATTAAAGCTTTCAGCCATAGTAATTCTCAAAATAGAAATCTTTTATACTTCTGGAATGTTACAAGATTGGTTTAAAATGCTAGAAAGAAAAAACATTCACGATGCAACACCTTGATAACAATCAATGAAATGTCTCGTACTATACTATTCGACAGTAACGTGTTAGATTTTCAGTTGTACCTCTAAAAGCGTTATCCTCAGTAGACAGCTTTCAGACTTCTTGTAGAAACCATAGGATAACTAGTATGAATAATTAAATGTAGCTTCAGAAAGAATTAGGTTATACCCTCCCTATACCTGCCAATATAATAGTTATTTATATAACAAGAGTGTAAAGTTGACGTTTTTGAACGAGTAGGAAGTTGATATTAAATATTATTTTTGAACACTAGAGCTTAAAAAGACCGCTTTTAACACTAAACACTTTACGTTTTCTTTGATTAGAAATATTAAGCAGGCAGGAAATAATCGAAAAATTACTTATTCAGTCATATAACTTTAGTTGACGGAAACTGTTGTCTAGATTTTAAAGTGTTCTTTATTAAAAAAGAGCAGGATAGATCCCTTTTTGCTGGTGATACACAATTGTTGTTATGTGTATCTAAATTTATTTAAAAATTTATAAAATAAAAATGTCAGTAATATCAGGGCACTAAAGTTCAATTTAAAAAAAATGGATAGCACCTATGAACACAGCCAATTCCAGATGAAAAAGTTTTATCATTTCTCTATCATTCTCAGTGGTATAATTAAGAGTTGTTGCCTCCTCCCTCCGTAAAGCTATATTATGCACCTCTCACCTGACCATTCATTTTTGCTTGATTTCTATTGTGTTTCTTTCAGTCTTCCTCCTTGTCTTGTCTACTCAATCGGGGTTATGGAATTAAGGCAGTATTAGACATCCAAGTATCTTGGCAAGTTGGCTTGAAAAATGATGAGTATAACAAACAGCGCAAAATTGGCTGCCTAATGTGCCAAGTTGCCCAGTTTTCAACACCAAGTTTTAAAAAAAAGTCGGTTTCACTTTGGTTGGGACAAATTAACCCATGCCCAGGCGACTCGTCAAACGAAATGGGTGACTCGACAGTATTTTGTCTTGTAGCAACATTTAATATCTCTTATACAACACAATAATACAATTAACGACAGTGTATTATTACTGCTGTATATATAGGGCCACTCGAACCACAACTTTACACAAAAAAGATGTTAAGTTCGTTTTTTTTTTGTTTTCAAGGCAATCGATTGTTCTAACAATTTCATTTATAGTATCCGGAGTATTTGTAGAGAATAGAATAAATAAACGAACTTAGCTAAAGAAAACGAGTGTGTAGATTCACAAAACAAATGAGGTTAAATGTAAAAACGCAAATCTGTTGAAATTATATTTGTAATCTAATAAATAACAATGTTACGTCAATATTAAGCATCAAAATCTATAAAAAGGGTGCGCAAGATTATGTGTGACTTTCTTGCCAGAGTAGCAAAAGAATACCATACTCTTTTCTTTCTCTATTTTGCTTTTGTTTTTTCTTCGTGTATTCATTCTACTCTGACATTTATTTATCAAATTTGTGTCATCGAGGTCTATTAAATTTCGCTGTCTTACTTGGGCGTCTAGTTAGTACCGTCTTTAGTCGTCACTGCTGGTTGCCAGTATCTTATTTATTATAGGGTGAACCAGGGATACATAGATGGTGATATTGGGTGAGAACGGTGAACGGATGTATAATTTTTAAAATATATAGGAAATGACGCAACTAACATCACCAGACTATTAATTTACAGTGCGAGTCCTATACTACATTTATGCTATATTGTTAGAGATCTGTATTAATAGGTTTAAGTAAATTACAAATCAAAATTTATGACAGGTGATATTTATTGTTCTAATGTTGTTTAATAAGTACATTTAATATATGAATCTAATGGCATAATCGCATTAGGTTACGTCATTCATCACCTCCTTTGTGCAAATAGGAGAGATAGAACATATCTTGTTCAGACGGTGAGGTTTGCATTTCAATAGTGTTTGAAAAATTTTTTTAGATGATGGGCGCCAGCATATGTTTGCTCTATCTGATTTATCCAACCACACAGTAATTAAGCACTTTTCAATTTTGTCTTCTTTCAAAGATATACGACGCAGTAAAGACACTGTGACTTGTCGAGTTAAGTATTATTTAAATATTTTAGTTATTTTAACTAATGACTTTAATTGTAAGCTGTTACACTTTACATCTAGCAGTTGCTGTGCATCAGCCTAACTGCAAAACAAATAACTGTACGTCATATTACTATGACACCATTCCATCGCTACTACATAGATTCATCAACTCCCTCATATATTAGCGCTGTGTTCGGTAAGGTACATCTGCCAGCTATTTTTACGTGGAATCGTCTCTTGTTCTTGTCACTCAGAAATTCAGATTTGAGTGACAAGAACAAGAAATGATTCCAAACAAAAACAACTGTTCGAACAAACAGCAGTCGATATTATTCTGCAACTTTATGGATTTTTAATTTTTTCATAGTCCATAATTGAGAGAAAGCTACAGTTTGGCTTGCGATAAATTGAAATACAAACTGAGATATGATATGAAGCAACTGCTATGAAAGCAATAAAACAGAAAAGAGTTGCAGGTTATAGCTTAATATAATATTTTCAATCTCTGATTGTTTATGTCATGCAACCCCTAAATTACTGCGCCCCCAGCTAACGTGGGGGTCGCAGGAATTTTATTTACGCTAGTAAAGATGCTTTATGAGTGTATACTAGTCACACAAGGAAGTAAACAACAAAGGTTTTTATTGATTGAACTGATAAATACATTACTACTTTGGAGATTTTTTAAGGGTTAAATATCAATTGAAATTGTAATGAATTTTATAGCCATTTCTTACCATTGCACTAATGATATCTAAATCTTTTAAATGTATAATTTGAGTTTCATGATTTTTGGTTCTAATTCTCTTAAGGCAAAAATAGTATCTCACGATATAGCGATGATTATCTTATATTACAGATAATGCCTTAACAAAGCTGGAGCTGAAAAACAATGAATTACCGAACTAATGGGACTACTAAACGTTTATTACAGCAAAAAATAGGTTCCCACTAAACAAATAATTGTGTATAAACGTAATTTTGTTGCAGGCACTACTGCTAGGTTTTTAGCTTAGTAGTTACAACTTTTCTGCAGTTAGTAACTAAGAGTGTTACTGAGATGACTAAAATTTAAAAGATGTTTGATACTAATTCTGGGTTAAATAATGTTTACTCTGTACTTTACCTTTGAATCTGGTTTCATAGTTTTGTTGAGAACAAGGAAAGCCATATAGGTTAATAATAATCTTTCACTTGTACAGAAAACTGGAAATTACAAACTAGATCTATACGTACAATACACATTTGTTTATTTAGCATTTCTTGTTTGTTATTTCAAAAGTTAAAACTAAAAATTCTATGTGTGCAATATATTTACATATTTAATGAAATTCACAACCAGGTTTTTGCACTTCTCTTATCTGGACACTTTACAAACTCTTTGAAATGGTTGATATAAAATATTACTTAATAATTCCTAGCCTATGTGAGCGTACATACTAATTAACAAATGTTGACATCATATTTTTGATTTCTTCCACAATAAAACAACAGTTGGTCGTTGCAAAGTGGTACCTACACAAACAATTTTAATTATACTCTGTAATATTAACGTCAACTTGACGAAATCTTATTAAATATTAGAATCTTAAAAAGTGTGTGCCTGTAATTATAGTATAATGTAAAAATGATGGATGTCCTTATTTTCTACCTAAATATAATAAATACAGCCATGACCAAACCATTTGCTTACACATAATATCTACCTATTTTTATAAGCATTTAAAAAGTAATTTTGAGACTTCGTGTTTTTGCGTACACTTCAGTTTAAAAACAAGGTTGACATTATTTTTATTCCAGTATTAAAAGTTGCAACATCGAAAATAAATATGTACTTTTAGAAGTCCCTGAAAAATTGTAACAATAAATTTATTGCTGTATATTAAAAGTAATTTATGGCCTATCTGTATGATTAAAACAATAAAAATGTTTCAGTTTAAGAACAGATTTATTCTTTTATGACAATTTTTAGATTTAAATAGTTGTGTAAAAGATGTCAGTGTCAAACTCAGTTGCAATAAGTTGTTTTTGTTGAATACACTAACGTTAATTTATGCTTTTGTTTAGGATGCAATGATTACACAATTTCCTTTATTTTAATATTTAATTGCGTTTATTAATAAATAATAATGTATGTAACAAGAACACATTACTTCAGTTATAAGTAGGTCTTGCAGTTTCTTTTTCTCTCGTATTAGAATCAATCTTTTCAAAACTTATAATTAATCTTTTACAAGTGTAACTATTACAGAGCAACAAAATTGGAATTCGTGCATGTTTTTTAATTTAATTTAATCTTTCCTTCTTAACTTAAAGCTGCCTTGAGTTTTCAATACTTTCTTGTCCATCCTCTAACAGAAACTATATAACCAAGATGTTTTTAGCGAAATTGTTAATACTATGGATATAAAATTTAGATAATCATAAAATAATTAGAAACAAAAACTTTAGGAAATTGTTTGTAATATATATTTTGTATAATCTTTGTATTTTTAAATTTTTATTTTTTATGTGCTTAATTTAGTAACTAACCTATTGGTTGCATATAACCACCAGGGTGGTATGTCCGTGTCCTTTTCTGTGTGTTTCATAAAGTCATTAGATCTTTAAACTGTTCAGATCGTTCCTCATAGTGGAGTTTGCTTATGAAGGATGAAGTAAAACAAGTGTCTCTGCATTTTTTTGGGACTATAAAATTTGGCGGGAGCTTAAGTCTTCGATTATTTATCAAAAATCGGATATACAAATCAAAAACATATTCAGGAAATTAGTTTGCACTTGATGAGAATTCTGGGAGACTATTTCAGATTTTAGGGGGATTGTCCTATACCTTTCTTTGCAGAATTTTTAGATACCCGATATCCATGTGATAACGGAACGAACTTTTGTAACTTCTATACCTTCTTGTACATCATTTCTCTTGTTACAATGATAGTGTTCTGCACGTAGCTCAAAGACTTGCTTCCCATGTAGTATATTTATAGCGATTTGAAGACAGTAGAGTAATCATACCAGTCAGAATATATTGTGCATATAGTTATCGGCGATAATCTGCTAGTGTCATAATAAGTACAACAAATGAACAATGCTACATATTCTATTCGTCAAGGAAAGCTTACAATAAAATAATACAAAGCATAGTAGAATTAAAGATTACACAAAACTTTCCACAGTTCACTTGTATGTTAAATACTGAATATATAGAAGAATTAATTAATTCATCCCATTTTTTAACTAAAAGGAAACTTTACCGAAAATTAAATCCATTGCACGGTAAACTGGTCAAATGTTAGTTGTTGCAGTAAAAATTTATTAATTGGTACACACTTCAAAGGTTCCAGATTTTACTTTCTACCTCAGAATAGGTACAGATAGTAAGTCGGGTAGGTTTTCAAGACATCGTAGTCAATGAAAACAGCCTGTATAACTCACCCAACATGCTATTGCTTTCCTTTATACACCGCTTAAGGTCTAAAATACTTATATTTGTAGTTTGCACAGTTTGAGATTTTCTAAACGTTTTTATAAACCTCAAGCTGGGGTATTATATTATTGTAACCATATCAACCATTGCAATGAGTTGGCAATTAATTTATCATTCTATAATTACTTCAAGAAATTTGAGGTAGTCGATAAATTCGTCGCGATGAATTAACTTACCACGTTTAATACTAAGTACGTACTTGAAGAAATGAAATATGTATTAAAAACACAATTTAAATTATGTTACGTTCTGAACAAAAAATGAACTGAGATTGAACGTACATTGAAAAGAATGATTTACCGAACTAATGACACTAAACTTTTGTTACTGTGAGGCAAAATAAAGTTACATCTAAACCCTAAAAAGGGCATTTTAACATTTTAAGGTAGGAACCAAATCATACTTGGTAATTTTTATAAGGTAGCAGAAACCTT
>VTPC01005170.1:0-10080 GCA_011009095.1 Ignelater luminosus
TACACAAGGATTACAAAAGGTTGACAAAGTAATAACAAGAGCGATAATAATAAATTATTTTGAAGAACTTTGATAAACAATGACCTTATATACCTACATATATCCTTTTATCTCCAAAATCGTTACTGTAATGTGAGCTTTTGGTTCCGAAAAAAACTAAATAAATTTTTATGACCTAAAGTCAATTTTATCTTAAAACTACCAAGAGGATTAAATATTTCTGGCTATGGTCTTTTTAAACGTTCCCCGTTGTTTCAAGTATTGCCAATAAATTGTATTAAAGAATTTAAGAAACAGTTTGTTTAGATCTTCTGCTGAAAAAGAAACAATGCTAAAACCGAAAAAAACTTTTTATAAGGTCTTTATTTATTTTATATTTTTATAGCTCAATAAATTTGTTTCGGTTGTTGCTGTCGTCGTATTTGTTGCGTAAAAGTTATGTAGTTTTCGTTTAGCGTTGACTTAACCAGGATAAAATTTATGGTAGTCTACAGATAAGAAAAAGTTAAACAACTCCTAATTCTCTTTCTTTTCAGTCTGTATTTCATTCAGATGAAGACACATTGCGTGACGCGGTTTTTCAGGGCCCAGCCTGAAACTCTGTAAATACTAACAATAACACACAAAGCGAAGCGACATCCACAAATTTACCAACTACCGTGCACAGTATGAAAGAAGGCGGAATATTTAGAGAACGATACGCTCACGTAAACGGTTTCGTTCTTATATTTAGAATGTGTAACGGACAAGGATCGAATTAAACGACTAAATCGTACGATCATAAAAGCAGTATTTATAATAGAGAACTCAATTCTAGAGAAATAATAGCTCTAATACATTAATTCCACTTTTCTCGTATTTACTCGAGATTATTAATCGCTTTCTAATTGATTTATTGCTCGGTCATATTCTACTCTGTGTGTGTATATGTGTGTTTGCCCCTTAATTAATCCTTTTATTAGTCTTTATTTGATATTTGCCGCAAACATAACGAGAAATTGAACTTGAAAGTAGAACGCAACTTAATCAATTTTTGGATTATAGTTTCGAGATTGTGTTAAAAAACAAAACAAAATTTGAGACAGCTGTAGGTTTGAAATCCAATAATTGCTTTAGAAATTTCCACGTTCTTGAGCTCACTAAATCTTTTTCCTTTTTTTCTACACTTTTCTTTTATTTTCCAAGTTTTTAAGTACAGCACGGATGATAAAAATCTCTTCCAGAAAAGTTGCGTCCGAAAAGGTTTCTTGGTATTTGTTTTTCCCCTTTACTGTACCTCCGCACAAAACGTCTGATACCTCAACATTTCAAAACCCATTTGCAAATATAGAATTGGACGGGTTCTCATACTATTGTCGATTTGCGATCCTTTGCTTTTCATTTGCATTGCAAAGTGCGCCGCAATTCGGCGCCGACACCGGAGCGTATAAAACTCCTCCGGAAACGGCGCCCATGGGAGCCCGGAATCGGTTTCCGGGTTTAGATTGAGTGAATTTCCCCACATCCCGCATGATGATATTACCTATACACGCTCTCTTGTTTAATTCCATTGAAATCTTTAAAGCGGCGGTCGGGAGATTGGTATTTCTATTGCTGCTCTCTCATATATGCGATTACGTCTAGTTGACTTTTCAACGGGAATATAATGGATATGAAACGCTGAAAAATCCTGTTACAAAATTATACAGCAGAAACGAAGCGAAAAAGTAATTTTCAACCTTAATAAGACAATTGGGCTTGGTTTTTTGTAATAATTGTTGCAAATAATTGAAATAAAAATGAGTTAAAAAGTTAAAATGGATAGTATAAAAAGACCGAAATAAAATAAGAAATAACAGCGATTTCTAATTCACTTTTTTTTATCTGCGGTAGATTTGTCCAATCAAAGGTAATTTCTGTTAAAGTATCCGCCATCATGATTTTAAGTGCCAAAAGAGCAATTATTTTACACGAATGCGAAATACAATCGAATGTATTACATAGACTATTTTTTCTACGCCCGTGTCCAAAAAGTTTTTAAATTTAGTTCTTGGTGCCCAAAAGCAATATTTTTGCCACTAGAGCTCAAAAATATTTATTCTGGGCATTAGTGCTTAAAAAGGCTACTTTTGACATCAAAAGAACTGTATCAAGAAACATTACTTTTGATACAGGCATAGAAAATAGTTATTTATATAACAAGAGTGTAAAGTGAAGCTTTTTGACCGAGTAAGAAGTTTATGGCATTTGCTGTTGCTCATGCCATTAATCCTAAGAGCTCAAAAAGACACTTTACACTCGAGTTGCATTTAATATTTTTTGCACTACCGTATTTTAAAGAAAATAAAAAGGAAACGATTTTGACGACAGACTAAGAAATAAAGTTGGCCAATATCGTAAATGCCTATAATAAATTTGTTATGTCATCGATACGTCGAATTGATTGCAAATGCTTATAACTGACTACTTTTGACATTGACAACAAGTTGTAAAGTACCAACTTTAGAGATGGTCGTGCAAAAAGAATTTTACAACTCGTTTTTCTGTGAGTTTTTAGATCACTGGATATTTTACTTTGTTTTTGTACGTATTTGATAAAAGATTTTACATTAAATCTGAGTATTAGTTTATTTACAATACTGAGAGGTCTAGATTTCATTATAAAGTAAAAGAAAGCAAAGAAAAATTAATATGCAAACGATTAGAGATTGACTGATATGTAACAATGGAAATATTATGAATAAAATAAATAAAGTAACTAGAAGATTTTATCTTTGTGCAATCTTGTAAACAAGAAGTATAAGTGCTGATTCGCAGAAATGCCAACAGTGTTTTTAAGTTTTGCAACGTTTCCAAAATTTTGGAGTATCAACAAATTCATCTTGTTTGTTATAATTTTAATGTTGCTTTGTAGCAGTGTTTCTCTGTTCTTTGTTGCTACCGGAAACAAAACTTTTTAATGCAACCTAACACGATTGCAGCTTTTGCTTCGACGATCAAACCAAACCAAACAACAGCACAGCTATTCTCTCCAAACAACCCATACTATAAATAGAATTTTCTCAGGGTCTCAGTTGTTTAATTTACTCCCATCCAACTATCTCTTCTTTATAAGCTTTATTCTGCCATAAATCTGATACCATTGTTTAATACTCTTATACCTTCCCAACAATACCTTCATTTGCTTTTAAGTTTCAATCCCGATAAGAAAAACAGTATTGGGAAAAATGTGATTCAGGCATAATACCAAAAGCGTAGACGTCAAAATGTAGACTAGTGCATTCATGGGCATAGACGAAATGTAATGGATTCACATAATGAAGTGTATTTGTGAACAATCTTCTAAACATGAAGTCAGAAACAGTTGAATGCCGTTTTTTCTACATTTCCTAAATGGCGATTTTTTGTTTTATTAACTCTCTATTATCTGAAGACACTATTTACTATTAGGAATGCGTGCAATTAACCGAAATTTCAAATAACCAACGTTCCGTCACACCATAGAGTTTGGAAATTCTGTCTTTTTTTAATATTTCTGCTTTGACGGTATATACAAGAAGTTTATTTACTTTTGGTGATGATGAATCTTATTAAGGTGAACAATAACAATTACAATAACAAAGCTTTTACGTTTGGAAATTATTATTGTTATTATCAAACTACAAAAAAGTCTTGAGAAACCTTAAATCCAAAAACAGTTGCAAGAAAAAATTTTTGTTAATAAACCTTTCTGATTTTACCAAAGTACGACTCCCGGCCTGTTAACATTTATTGGATCTACGGATCATTGGTAGTTTTACTCCTCAGAAATTCCTAGGTTGTTTCGAATTTCATCGCAGGCGCTCACTATAAGTTTTTTTCGAGCATTCAGTGTAGTGATGCAAACCAGATTCTTGATGTAATTCCAAAGGAAGACGTTGAGGCAAGTTAAATAAACGTGCTTGCCAAGCAATAGGAGTCTCTTTTTCAATCACCAAACTTCAAACGTCGATTTTCATCACTTTACACGTGACCGTTGTGGTTATCAAACTCCTCCTTTTTACAAATTGAAGTCAAAGCTGGAAATGAGCTGGATCAAAATTGAACTCTTCGCCCATAAAATGAGTACAAGATTTGTTTAAGCAGCACTTATCAAACAATTTAATGGTTCACCTACATTTCATGAGTTATTCCACAGGAGTTTACCGAAGGACTGTCGATTCGACTTTTCTGAAATTTTCTCCTAGGTGTTGTTACCGAACGCGAACAAGCACTAATAACGAACTTAAGACGACGAGTCCAAAACAAATATTTCTGTTAAAAGGACACCTACTATTCAATGGCAACAAACAGACTGTATCGTCCTAAAGAGCAACGAAGGCTATTATTCCTGCTAGTGAAATCTGTCACTCCCTAGAATGTATCGCAAAGGTAAATAAACACGCCAAGTAAGTATCTAACTTTATGGATTTATGTATTTATGTATTGCTAATACCTATTTTAGTATCTAAACCTGCAATCTTTTATAACCAAAGATTTGTTGTAAAGTTTTTGCTGCCGAATATAGACGTGTACTAGAACTGCTGAGAATAGGCGAGAAAAAAACGGTAATTCAAGACTATACAAAGAGAAATTAAATACTAAAACTGAAACTGAAACATATAAATGGTTAATTCCCAAAATAAGGTCCTGGTAGCCACAAAGACCAAAGATAATTTTACAAGCAACTTGTTATAATGTAATATCTAATAATGTCCATAAGTTTATAAAGTAACGTTAGATGATTTTCTAGTTTTACTTCTAGTCTGAACATCAATAAAACACAGCCGTGTCAGTTTTATGCAACAGAATTATCAATTAGTGAACTTGTGTATACAGTATGCCCAGGATAAAATGGGGTGCATGGGGATATTAGAAACGGTAATAGATACAAGATCGTTCAAATGGGAAAACAGTTGCGCATTTACGGGCTCATCAACAATCCGGATTTACATTTTCAGAAATTAACCCCGTTACTGAGATACAGGGCGAAAACAATAAATGTGCGTTTTCTAAAAACCTCCATATTTTATTTATTGGAAGAGATACACTTACCAAATCGTTAGGGCAGGGATAATGGGTAATGGGGACTTCAGAAATGACATTGAAAACATTCTAGGCCTACTAAGTTTTACGCAATCGTATCGAACTTTTGTTTTTCTTATTAGAGCCATACTGGATTTTTACATTTTTGCAATCGTCATGAAAAAAGATTTTCAACCAAGTGCAACATCCCTATATTCGATAAAAACAAATTATCACAGATAGCGACATTGCAATTTGACCGAAGTAGGCGCTGATTTAAAGGATTGCTCAAACAATAGCATGTTTGTTTATTAATAAGACGACATTCAGTTGTTGAGCAATCCTTTAAATCAACGCCTACTTCGGTCAGTTTGCAATTTCACTTTTGTATCAAATTAAACGCATACCAATTTTAAAGCTTTGATAATTTAACAAAATTTTTAAACGAAGAAAATGTCAAAATTACAAATAACACAAAGCTAAAAAATGTAAGGAGAGATACGACGCATAACTGACACTTTGTTATAAAAGAAAGGATTAAAAATGCATTGTAAGAGCTTACTTTAATTTGTTTTTATATTAGTAGTTTTGAATCTTAGCTTCAGAGCCGATTTTAGAACTTAGTACGCTTTTGGGCAAAATTAAACGTTTGCTTCTTCCCATCCCATACGAGACAGTTTAGGGCAAAAAAAATTAGTTTGTAAACTGATTTTTGTACCCCTGAGGCAGTCTCCTTGGTACCTTAACGTCTGATACTAGCTCTGCTTGGCTTGGTCAATGTATTTGAATTTCAAGTCTAAATAGCAGGAAGGTAGAATGTGGAGAATACCTACAAGATTCAAAATTAGTCATTAGCATTCTTGATCTTTTAATTACGCCCGATTGCTCTCAGCTTTGAAATCAGATGTGCTGTTTAACACTTTGAACGCAATCTTTGTGAAGGCACCTTCCGTGTCCGCCACTCCTGAAGCCTGGAAAAGAACCAACAGAACCAAAAAAATCCCGGCCTCCTTCCTTACTGTGTCACCTCTTTAAGGCATTTGGAAGAATGATTTTAAACCGCATCTCTGAAACTATGGAGGAGAAGCTAAATTCAGAGCAAACGGTTTTCGAAGAGGTAGAATGAGACTATCAGCCACTATGGAAGAGCTAGCAGACTACAGTGACAGGAGCTCGTTGAAACCGAACCCTAAGAAAACCCAGGTATGCGTTTACCATCTTAATAACCGCCAAGCAAGAAGAAGACTAAACATAACTTGGAGGGGACAACCTTTAAAATACTGTACCAAACCAAAATACTTAGCAGTTATAAGGTCCACCAAGGCAAAAATATCGTCTAAGAATAATATAATTCGCAAACTGACTGGTACCACTTGGGAAACTCAACTATAAGTGTGCTTCGAACCTCTGCTTGCCTTATGTTTCTCAACTGCGAAATACTCAGCTCCAGTATGAGGTCGCTCTGTACACACCTATATAGTCAATTGTGCAATAAATGACACTGGCCGAATAATATTTGTGATGCAAAAAAAATTTAAAAAGATGGGGATATGCAGAGAGCGATAGATGTGGATGTAGAGCATTTACTGGTCTGCCCAGGGGAAGGCTACACCTATCAAAACCTCAGCGACACGAATGACAGAGCCATCCTCGTGGCGCAATACTGAGAAACACCATATGAGTTTACCTATTTTCCAGACACGGAAAGTAAGTATTATAAAAAATGTATGTATCTATTAGCTTGAACAAAGGAACTTTTACTGTGTTTTATTTTGTGATTTTGAAGTGAGACGCTTTAGCAGCTCGTATCTCTTGTCTATATAAAAGCGGAAATCTGTAGTAAGAGCAATTAAGAGCAATTCAAAACGGATTTTTTGGGTCTTTGAGTATGTTAACTAGAACATTGTTTCACAAATCTCTACCAGTTTTCAGTTCGGTCTTTCAAATGTCCGGATTAGGGTTTTCTTGTCTAATTGTACTGGACTAACAAAGAAGTCATTTCCATTCTATTAAAAATGCGTTCCACTTATTTTATCAAGTTATTATAACTGGACTGACAAGAATTGAGATGATACGCCTGAATTTACTATTTTACAATTTATGCAAACTGCAAAAGATCTCTGACATAGGTGAGGAATTTCTCTCATTGTTTGGTCACTGGAGCATTGTCATGATACAAGTTTTTTTATAATTTATATGCAACAATCGTAGGTCTGTAAATTTTAAAATTGATTTTTATCGATTTAATTTTAAACATTGTCATATTTTGAATTTTGTTCATTTTCTGATGGGTTTTGTAATTAATAACTAATAAGTATAACATTAATGATTTAGTTCTCAAAATATCTACAAAACCTAACCTAACTTACACATCTTGAATTATTTATAATAATCGTTTACTCTATCCATCCTAATTCTGCCAAAATCTAACTATTCCTATTTACCCTAAGTAGTCTATAATTAATGTTTCCATTCCTAAAAAAGATTTGTTGTTGACATACTAATCTACAATACGTTCAGGGATTGTATCTGACTTGTATTTTAAGTTTTCACCATTCGAAGACAGTATTTTAATGTGTACGACTGGCAATTTTGCATTGCATTAAAATTCTAAAACCATTCACTACTTAATTTCACTAATATTATCATTGTTACCTGTAACTGTTTCAGGCTCATAAGTATACTGATGCTTAATAAACTTTTATACTAAGTTTAGTGCTGGATTTCTAAGAAATGTATAGTTTCGAAATTTTGAGTATTTTCTTATATTAACTTGATTACATCCTGATTGATAAAACCTTCTTTGTTCCATAAAAGTTTGTAAAACTGTAAAATTAAGAATACTTCTAAATGAAAGCTTTGTTATTTTTATAGATCACCTTCTGCTTTTACTATCAGATGGGAATATCGACACGTTCATGTTTAAGCGTCTAACTCCACCTCTTGCAGCTTCATCTATTCCCTATCTACTTTCGATACCAACTAGAAATCGAACTCGGAGTATACTGGTAGGGGTCAAGATCTGCACACTACAGAAATAAATATTAGTAAACAAAACATGCTGCTAGTTTCACATCAGTGTAACTGAACTTATGATAGCGATTACATTTGTGATTATAAATAATAAAAGTGGTAGGAAAGCAAAGGGTACTTAAATAAACTAATAAATAAAAAATTTTCAGCGAAGCGAAGTGAAATAAAGACAATTCGTGTCACTTGTTTCTATTAGAAAAACAAAAAGTAAGTACAAGACTAACTTGACCAAAATTAATAGCATATTTAAATGAGTTAAAAAGAATTTTTTTCCTACAGAAGAAACTTGCTGACGATTTAAACGGTTTCGACAACAAACTATTTAGAATATTTGGACGTCAAGGATTTCTATGTAAAAAATGAATTTAATGATATTTCTAAATAAAAATTTATTGCAGTATTAGTTTGTACCGAGGATTCCCACGCCAACTCTGTGTTGTTGGTGGTTAATTAACAATTAGCACTCTGACTTTATCCGAACGTTAATTGTTATAATAGATTTCACACGCTGAGGTCATTCCGTTTATTTATTTTTTGCTTCCTATATGTCTAGTACGACTTTAGTACTGTTCATCGTATCACATTTCACAAATCAACATAATTTTCCGTTTTAATTAACTCTATAAGAAAAAAACAACATCCTATTTTACAGATGATTTCATAACAGCTCTCGTTCTGTGCGTCACTTTCAGTTTATATGTATTTTCTTTCATTCCCTTTCACTGTCTATCGTTTACAAAAAAGGTTACGTCGCTCGTCGCGGCGAAATAAAAATAACGATATTAAAGGAAAGATCGTAATTACAAAGAAAAAGATTAGAGCGATTCGATGATTTAATAAAAGTGGACTGCATGAGCTTTCGTTGCATCCGGAGCACTCCCAGTAAAAGCCCGGACTCAGACCACCTGCGCCCATCCAGACACAGCTGCCGGAATCTGGCCTTCGTTTATGAGATTACTGAAGGCGGGCAGAGTTCATTTCTACAGATCCGTCCTTCTGCAATGGAAATTTCTTTTCTGGATTTGTTGTATCAATTTCATTTAAAAATAGTGATAGTTCCCAATCGCGCTGATTTTACAAAAATGATTATAAAAGAGAATATGGAAAAGAATAATAAAATCTGTTAGATGAGTTTTCTATTATTGTATTTTTCAGAGTTAATGAACATTCACATAATGTGCAATGTGTATATACGGCGTGGTGCTTCGTATGGTTACAAATTTTACATAAAAGGAATTAGTGCCTCTGTAAGTTGGTTTATAAACGTTTGCAAAACAACCTAAAGTACAATTATTTTCTTTGTTTTTAGATTTCCAGAAAAGAAGTGAAGCATTTTTTTGTATTTTAACCAAATTTTCTCTAGAAAATAAACAAATTCCTTTTTGACACTCTAATATGAATTCTGGTGTTCTACAGTTTGCTTTGGATGTAATTGCTAATTATTAAAAGTTGAATGTTTCAATACTACCAAGTCGTCTTAACTTGGTTTAGAGGTTTTAGTTATTTATTAGTAATGGCCACTTACATAGTTTAAACTTAATTTTCGAAATCAAGCCAAAACCAATAACTTTGCCTGATTATAGCAGTAATGTTTATGGACCACCCTTAAAGTCAATCACTGCATGGTTCTTAAAACTGTTTGATGGAATATATTCTTAGCCTAAACAAAACATATTATAGTGTTGAAAGTGAAAATTTGTTTTACGTGAATTTGTAGAAACACACCCTTGCGTAAAGCGGGTACCTACACAAGATGATTCAGTATTATAATTCTGATTTCAACTATTTCATTTCAAATCTATTTTCAATGTTAAGGCTATTTATTTGTGATTTATATCAACATAAAAGTTAATTCGATGGCCACAATTTCTCCTTAATTTGATCACACGGTAGAATTTACAAATATATCAATCAGTGTAGTTTAGAACTTTTAGTAGTTTGAACCATTGTAAAACTTTTTCTATATGATATAAATTGCAGATTGTTCTCAATACCACTTAAGTCTTAATTAAATTTGAATTGTAT
>VTPC01005170.1:34681-45947 GCA_011009095.1 Ignelater luminosus
AACCGTAACCCTTATTTCAAAAGTGTTCTAGTCCCTGCCTGTATGTCATAAGAATAGCGGATAGCATATCATATCTGTACCTGATACTAAATAAATATAACATCTATTTTAGAGTTTCATAGTTTTCTAATATAATCTTGGTATATTTGCATCGTAAACTTAATTTATAATCATTAATCATAAATAATAATCATTAATCAGCATTTCTGAAAATTGATGTGACAACATTTCACTAAGTTCCTGATAATATGGCAACGTCGAAGTCATAACCTCAAAGGAAAAAACACGAAAAAAATACGAAAAAAACCAACAAAGATCAGTGGTCTCGGTGACTGTCAGTGACGTAATTGTTGCGGTTATTGTTATCGCAACATTTTAAAATTAGAATTGGGATTCCAATAAATCTCGGCTATGTAAAATGACAAATCCGTAGTGCGTCATGTTATTGTGTAAATAAACCTAATCAGTCTTTATATAAATATTTATGCGATAACATTTGATAGAATTCAAAATTGCAGTAACTTCTTTGTTTTGTATAATAGTGACACATTATTGTCAAGAGCTCAAAATGATCAACATGATGCTGGTTCCTTTGTTTATTATTATAAGTTCAAGTCTAGTGTATTCATACAGGCCTGTTGTTTTATTGCATGGTATAATGACTGGCAGTGATAGCATGGAATTAATCAAGGACAGAATTGAAGAGGTAATACTCATTTATGTAAAATTAGTAACTTATAACACTTTAATTGCTTTAGATGCATCCTGGTACTATCGTTTATAATACAAATCGATTCTCAGGATGGTCAAGTTTAGAGAGTATGTGGTATCAAGTTCAACAACTTGGCAACGATTTGATAAATATTACTGAAAAACATCCAGAAGGAATCAATTTGTTAGGTACTTAATATACCAACTAGAAGAAAATATAAAGTGATCCTTTATTTTTGCCTTTTTGCAATAGGTTATTCTCAGGGTGGTTTAGTTGCAAGAGCTATTTTACAAGCCTTTCCAAATCATAATGTACATAATTTTATTTCTTTAAGTAGTCCCCAGGCTGGACAATATGGAAGTAAGTCAGATTGAAAATTGTAAATCCTTTTTTAATGATTTTTTTGCAGCTGACTTTTTACATATCATTTTTCCAAACTTGGCATTGAAAACTGCATATGAATTATTCTATTCAAGAGTGGGCCAACATACTTCAGTAGGAAATTATTGGAATGACCCTCATCATCAATATTTATATTATAATTATAGCGAATTTTTACCATTTATAAATAATGAAATAGCTTCAAATAAAAGTGAAGAATTTAAAGTTGGACTGATGAAATTAAATAAAATGATATTAATTGGAGGTCCTGATGATAATGTAATTACTCCATGGCAGTCTAGGTTTGTATGTTTTCAGTTATTTTAGTGATAATAATATTCTTTTTTTATATTTTTTAGTCAATTCGGATACTACAATAGAAATGAAAGTGTAATTAATGTAATGCATCGTGATATTTATGTAGAAGATAAAATAGGTTTAAAGACGTTAGATAAACAACATAAATTAATACTTATCACAGTACCTGGTGTGGATCATTTTATGTGGCATATGAATGTATCCATAGTAGATAAATTTGTTTTACCTTATTTAGATTAATGATAATACATTATATGTGATACACCTTGACAAATTTTATTTTTATTAACAAATAAGTCTGATTTATGCTCTCTTGTTATTAGGAAATATTGTAAATATTTTACATTTTATTTAGAAAGTAAGTAAAACAATAATGATTTACTTAATTTTGTCAATCTATTTATGTAAATAAAGGAATTTGCTGGTAAACTTTGTTTATTTTGGGAGCGTTATAACTTCGAATTTCCCGCCTCTATATTTGACAGGTGAATGGTCGTGAATCGTGGAGTGGTTACATCGGTTGTATTTTTTTACAGTTTTTATCAAGTGCCGGTGTCGCAAATTTTTAATTTATTTAGTCTTGCAAAGTTTTCTCTTTCATAAATAAGGTTTTAAATACATTTTGCAATGTTTTAGTTATAATCTAGCAATTTGTTTAATAAAAGTTCGTAAATATCATCGTTAAGGGATGATGAAAGAGTTCTAATATTATATAAAATTGTTTCACTCTTTAATATTATTACGAAGAAAATATCAATAAAATATGGATTCAGGAATAATTTCCGAAAAATCTTCTTTTATTCAAAATATGTAAGCATTAATTACGGTAAAAGTCAAATTTGAGGTTATGTTAAGTGATTTGATTCTTTCTTTCTTAGTACTTTTAATGGGTCCGATAAGGATTATTCTTTTGAAGTTCTTGCTCAAGAAGTCACAGTTAATTGCAGTGCTGGAAATCATAACCATGGTAGTTCTAAAGTTAAACTCACGAATGTTGTTGATTACAATTGGGAACTGCGTTTCTATGTAGGGCAGCTACTTGCAGTTCATTTAAATGGCCGGGTTATTGCTTATGGAATTAAAGGTAGTTGTGATTTCAGTAGTTGTCCTTTATTTATGATAATGTTAATATCAATCGTAATCATATATTAGGGAAAAGTGGAGGTATGGTACGTGTTGCAAACTTAGAAACTAACCAGAGAGCATTAATAAAAGAAATGAATGGATTAGTAAAAGATATTTCCTTTGCATTAATACCACAACAAATAGTTCTTGCATGTGTAGATGAAGAAGGAAGTTTATTTGTTTATAACATTGAAGATAGAAGCGACGCAATAAAGTATCCTTTACAAATGTTAAAATCAAAATTAAAACTTGAAGTTCCTTAAATTTTGTCTAGATGTACTTTATTATTATATGTTATTCATCCTGATTCTCGGGCTGATAATTATCGAGTTATTTGGTGTCCATATCTCCCCTCCTATGGTGAAGATTCTGATACACTGGATGATCCAGCAAAACTTCTTGCACTTCTCAATGATAATACAGGTAAGAACAATAAATACAAAATTAGTTTATATGTTGATTGCTAAAATCTGTATTGTAGTTGAGGTTTGGGATGTTAGTATAGTCAATTCTCAGTATGGTACTGGACCTTTGCAACCTCATGAAAGTTATGAAGGATTTGTTGCAATTACTAGTCATGTAATGAGTGTAGTTGATGCCTCGTTTTCACCAGATGGTACTGCCCTTGCGACTGCTAGTTCAGATGGATATGTTAAATTTTTCCAAGTAAATTTCTTGTGCGTGTGAATCATAGTTAAAATAATCACAATTCTATTGTTTAGGTTTATTTAGTCGACAATGAAAAACCTCGATGTTTACATGAATGGAAACCGCATGGTGGTGCTCCACTTTCATGTCTTTTATTTTTGGATAATGTACATGCATATGGTCCAGAGTAAGATGCATAATACATCACGATTTTTAATTTCTTTAATTATTTATACTTTCCAGGTCGAGATTCTGGAAGTTTGCTGTAACGGGTTCCAATAATAACTCAGAATTAAAAATTTGGTCATGTGAATCATGGACTTGCTTGCAGACAATTAAGTTTGTCCTGAATCCTAGCTCTCCTGTAAGCCAGCTGTTCCTTAAAGCTCGTCTAGATATGACTGGACAATATTTGATATTATCTGATATTCATAATAGAATCTTATATGCCTTACAATTGGATAAAAATGATTCAGAGCGTGTTGCTACCGTTTCCTCAATATCAGAATTTTTATTACCAGCACCTATTTTAAGTTTTTGCATTACAAGTGCAGATATTCGTAAATTTCGATATACCAGTAGCTCAGATGATCTTTGTTTGTGCGAGGCAAATGAAGATGAAACTAATATAGCCGCTGTTGTAATTAAAATGTATGTGATACAACCTAAAAAACTTCAAGAGTGTACTATTACTTTTCAACCAGAAAGTTTGCTTTCAGCAAATAGAGAGAAATTATTTTCATTGGATGATACGAGTGATACTTTAATAAATCTGAATGATAATAAAACTGATGATGAACAAGAAAACGAACCAGAAAACAGTGAAATGCCAAAATTAAATGATTTGCAATCTTCAGTTAATTTCCTTATTCAGCAGCAAAATACACAGCAATCTCTAACTTTGATGACACCCGATGCATTTAGTTCACCAGTACTTGCAACCAGTCCGAATAATAAAAGAAATTCACATGGTAGTGGACTCACTTCACCGATAAATATAAAATCGGAAAAACTCACTGATGATAATAAAGTTGAAAATTTGATAGATACCGAAAATGTTCTTCAGTATGAACGCCCACAGAAAGATAATTTTGCCAGTGCTGGTTCAAGTCCAAGTCGTGAAGTGCAAGAAATCCTGTCTTTTAAAAATAATCAAGAGTATTTTGAAACGCTTAATAAAATAGAAAGTGCTGAAATTGATTCACAAACTAACTTCAATCAGACAGATAACTTATTGTTTGCAGAAAATAGTAATGAAGTAGTGTGGCCAAATATTCCTATTATAAAAGCAAATGAAATTGTCAAAGAAGAAAATCGCAAATTAGCAGCAGCGGAGAGTAATTCTTCAGAAAATCGGGTAGATGTGATGCAATTGCAGCAAATTAACCTGCGTATAAGTGCTTTGGAGAATTTAGTAAGAGAACAAAATAACCAAATGCAAAAATTGCAACATGAAATAAAGACTTTGAATCAAGATTTCAAAAGTGACCTTAAAGATGAAATGAGGGGAGTATTTACCAAAGAGCTTGATGTAGCATTGTCAAGAAGTCAAATACAGCAAGCAAAATTGTTTGAAAACTATGTTAACATTCAGAAGAGTATGGAACGAGAACATCAAGATAATCTAATAGCTAGTACTTCACAAATATTAACGAAACAAGTATCAGAAAAAATGCAACTTATTATTACTCACGAAATGAAAAATGTGATACTTCCATCAATATTAAGTACTTTTGAAAGTTTAAAACATCAATTATTTATGGAATACTCACAAAAATTAAACACTACTGATCATTTGTTAAAGGATAATATCTCTAAGTTACTAACTAGTAAGGTGCGTTAAATCGTCTTTTTCTCTTTTGTTTTGTGGTGTGTAATTGTTAATAATTTCAGGCTGTGGCAGATTCTTTAAGTATGTCTATTGTTAATGTGATAAAACCAAGTTTAGAAGAATGTTATAAAGAAATGGTAGGGACAACTTTAATACCTTCATGGGAACGTGTTTGTGGATCTATGTTTCAGCAAATACACGATACATTTACAAAGGGTACTAAAGAATGTAAGTAATAGTTTAAATATAAATAAAATAGTGTTTTCTTCCCAAAAATTGAATTTTATTGATCTTACTGTAACGACAAATATTTACATGTTTTGGTTTCTATACAATAACGTAGCCATCTAAGAATAAATAACAAAGGTAATTATTTTAATTTATTTGTATTTATTTAACTTTACTAATAGTGATTGGAAGATTTTAGACAAAAAGAGTTTTAATAATTGTGGATTTATTATTAATTTATTATGTATGTAATGATGAGTACTTTTTTTAAAATGCACCACCTGCTTTAACGAGTTTTACTTGAAATTTAAAAATGACATGCAGGTGCAAATTTGACATAACCTAAAAATACAATTGTTATAAATATTGTTTATTTCTATGTCGATTAGTATTCATAATTAATGAATTTATTAAATGCACAATTTAACTCCAAACACAACACTCACAGCAACTATAACTTACTATTTTGAGGTTATGTTGACTGATCTTCACACTAAACTTTTATGCATCACCAGTTAAAGTGCTTGAGTGTTGAACATATTTCATGTTGTTCAAGCTGTATTTAAAGCACTTTCTTGTGTTCCAGTACTGGAATAGTTATTTGGGCACTTTAAAAATGCACTTAATAGGTATGGCATTGTTTTTTATGTATACCATTCATAATTCCTGTCAAAGTTTTACCACAGGAATGAGCAATATTTCACGTCACAGTGAATTTGTCACTGACAATAATGACAATGATATGTTGCTGTTACCTTATAGTGAAATTATCCCGTGATTTTGTGATCACAATCTCAAACAAATAACGAACTGTATTTAATAACGAATATTCCCAATTTTTGTTTTAAAGTTTTAACATTGCGTTTTCATATTTAAATTTTAAATCTCATTTTGTGCTTTATTATTTCACTTTGTTGGTATCGCAAGAATATTTATGCTACAGCTGTAATATCATGATCACAACTTAAAATCACAGATTATCATAGGTAGAATTTATGTAACGTAATAGTTTTGTCCTTCCCTAGTTTGCCATGAAATTTCCTTGATAGGTTAGATCTTCTATAATATAACTTGTGATATGTCAGACTTGCAACAAAACAAAGTGAAACTTAGCAACAATGAAAAGAAAAGTGAAACTTACAATGCAATGGACTCTACTTACACAGACAACACTATCAGAATTCCATGGCCAATCTTCATCCCGACAGATTATACAGTGTGTTCATTTTAAAATGATCCACCCTTAATATCTGCTAAACAAATGAAGATATCAAAATAAAAAAAGACATGTCATACTATTTATGGAGGGAGAAATTAGAATACATAATTAATCCAGAGATATGGTAGGGGTAGATGTTGGTATGTATTTTAAACTCAAAGCTAACATGTCTGATTAAGTACAGACACTATTGCCACATTTTGTCTCTTTCTTACATATACCAAGCTCAAATGCAAAGTATAACTTGCTCTTTCTAAACCGAGCAATCACTGTAATTGGTTGAAATTCAGAAACCCGCGCTGGTTAACGATATTTAAATAATAGAAATGGAACAGTGAACAAATTTTATTTTATTACTATAAATTTAATAATTTAGTATATTACCAAAAATTGATCACTAAATCAGTCATTAATCAAGTAACATAATAATTGATCATTTTAATCATTATTTGAAAATCATCGTGAACTAAATTAACCACCCAAGATGATAAAAATGGACAGTAAAGAGGTAGCAAGTTAATGTCAATTTCTAGTTAGTATTATTCTTGCACTGACATCAAAAGCAATAATGAAAAGTAATAAACAGTTTAACTTAAATAAAGACAACAATGCAATGCTCGTATGTCGTATGTGGAATGCAAGTAATACAAATCAAAGAAAATCTATCACAGTAGCTATGAACAAAAAATTGTATATCCTGAATTGAGTTAAGTCAAAATAAATAACTTTTATTGGTATTTTGAAAAACAAATACAGTCTTTATGAAAGGTTAACCAACGCTTCTTAATAAACATTTTGATAGAGCAAATGCAATGCAAATTTTTAAATATGTCAGACTGACACTTCATAAAAGTTCAATAAATCAATTAGTGACTGTGATAAGATTTTTTTCAGTAGGTAAAAATCTGTAAAACACAAGTAAAATTCTGGGAACACTTTTATTAATATAAATCATAATTTCTAATTATAATTACATTCAGTACATTTACTCATTATTAAATAAAATTAATTTAGTATATTTATAATTCTATTACTTTTATTACAACAATTTTTTACTTTGGCCTCATGGTGTAATCTAACTTTTAAATATACAGTACCTATAATACGAATTAATTGAATACGATGATTGTCTAATAAATCTTGGCCTAACATGTGATCTTGCATAACTTTATTCGAAAAAATTTTATCAATATTTTTTCTAAATAGCTGCAAAATTAAATGGTCTGCTATTTGGCCTTTTTTATATACAGCATTATTTTCTTTTATTAGAATCTCTAATAATTTGCATATTTCAATCACTTCTTTGCTGGGTATAACTAATTTTCCCCATTTTTTTTAATTTAACAAAGCAGAATTGCTGTGCTCTGTAGTTAGTAAGCCTTCACAGGTACTGCATTTGATCTTTCTAATAATTTGTTTAACAACAAACCCTGCAATATAACCAATCACATGCTCCTTGTAAAGTGATAAGTTGACATCATTGTAGCAGTAATTGTGATCACCTTCAGCAATTATAATACCATTAAAGAATCCTTAGTAGCAATTCTTGTACCACTCCCGACATACAAAAGTTGTGTGGCATCCATTGGCATGCAATTACCATTTTTAGCTTTAATTTGATGTTGCCCTAACAGCCTCCTGTAAGCATTCTGGAACTGCAATGGAGAAGGATTATTGTTAAAGCCTCCTCGTTGTCTAATCACACAAAAAAACATTTCGATGTGATCTTGACTTAATTTATAGCTCAAGATAAAGCTTAAATAATTTGTCATAACCAAATCTTTATATAAGTTTAATAAGCTTCTTAAACTGTTTTTCGATTTGATTCAATTATGAGTTTTCCATGATTATCTCGAATTTTGCTTAAATAATCAATGTATACTTTTACTTTTTCCTTAATAAGTTCAAAATTTCTTGAACATAATCCACGATTTAATTCGCGTTTGGAAGCTAAATGCTTTGCATTTAATATGTCAAAGACATCATTCATTACCAAGCAGAAATTGGCAGTTGCTTGACAATTCTGGAACCCTTCTATATTTAACTCTTTACAAAAAAGCAGAACACTAGAAACACTTCTACTTAGTGTTTGTACTGCCAATGACACTTTCATTTTTTCATTTTGAAAGTTTATATGTCTGGCAGTTAATTTTGTGCCAGCTCGCAAGCCTTCCCGTGCTTGTAATTTTTTGATGCTCTCGATATACTTCCATTCAATTGGATTGCCATTTGGATCATACAGTATCTTCCTGTCCCCTAAAGTGTTTCTCACTAGCTTTACCATATGACACGCATCCCAGAATGTATGAACTTCCATATTATTAAATTGGAGACGGCTTTAGGTCAGGGAATTGGTACTGAGTACCTAATTCATTGCACATGGCAATATTTACAGCAGCCCCATCAAAAGTAATGGATCTACATTGAGCTCCAGATTCTTCAATTAACTGGAGGCATTTTTTTAGCAGATTAGCTCTTTCCGGGCCTGTAAGGCTTTTAATTAGGAAATACCCTAAAGGTAATTTCCAATAGGATCCTAATGAAACTCCCATAAAAACAAATGCGCTTTTTGCTTCATCTTTATTATCATGATCTCCATCATGTTCACTGCCCATTCCTAGATCAACATAACCATAATACCGTCCATTGGAATACTCAACTAACTCTCTGATTGACATTTCATCCATCACCAAATTAATTATTACATTTTTATCTTGTTTCACCTGCATTTTTAAAGCATTAAAGCTTTCTTTTGAAAATCCGGGTGATCCATCTATAACCATGTACCACTCTCGAAGTGTGTCTGGATGGGGCAATCAATTATTAAATTCCTCACGTACAAAATTGTATGCCCAGGGTGAATAATAATGAAGAGTTAGAGCAAAAGCTTGTAACTCGGGTGTAAATTTGGCATTTCTTGCCACAAGTTGCCTCTCTAAAATATTCTTTAGTGAATCTGGGGTACTATCTTGAAAATGCAACATGCTGTTAATTTATTTTCTTTTTTATAATTGTTATATTATTTAGAAATACCACAATAGCTGCTGAAGCTTCATCTGACAACAGCCGTCTTTGTTTAAGATCTTCCACTAAATCTTTTAGGGATAAAATCTGCTTTTCTAGTTTTTTCTTATCTTCATTTAATATTTTGCATTTCTTCCTCTGTTGTGTCACTACTTGTTTAACAAATTCCAAATTGTGTTTAGCTTTTCTTGGTGTTGAGAAGTGATCTGGTCTCAAATCACCAACATACCGAGGGGTTTTAGGGCTCAGACTTGATTTGGTATTTTCTGGTAATTGTTTAATGCCCTCATCTTGGTTTCTTGAATCTACAAAACATGTATAATAAAATCCTAAAGAAAACTGGTATATCTCAACCAATGATTTACAGTAAAATGTCTTAATTACTTGTGCTTGAACTTATATTAGTATCAATTATGCTACTTTGCGCATTTGGTTGTATAACTGAACAGCTAGGCCCAGAGTCTACTTCCATTTTTTCATCTTTATTGTTTATATTCAAAGAAGGTACAGCCTCTTTATGTAAACGTCGTCTTGCTATAATCGTTGAATTGTAATCCAACTCTGAAAAATGCTTAGAACAAATAGTAGAGGAAGCTTTTAATTGGCATTCCTCCAATTTGCATGCATCAATCCAAGCACGTTGACGATACTTATCTTTAGGAAATCTACAAAGTAAGATTACTATGATATCATGCCTGTCAATTAATAGATTAAGCAAAAATTGTGGACAATTAAATGTAACACTTACTCATGAAAATTTAGTGTTTCATCTCGTGAAGTGGATTTACAAACAATACAAAGTTTGTAGCCCATTTTAACAATGACAAAAAAATGACAACAGTAACAAATTAACAACAATAACAAATAAATGAAAAAATAACAAATAAATGACAAAAATAACAAAAAAAACGACAACAAACAAAATACTTTTAAAAGTTTAATCTGGAAACTTTGCAAATTATGCAACACGTGTTATACCGACCAAACGCCGACCTACGTTGTGAACATACCACGCAAGACCATATCGAGCCCGGTATAGATAAAGAGCATCCGAGAATCACTGGCGAATATAATGTTATGAAAAGAGTAGAAAATAGAAACGTACGTTGTATATGTTGGCTTAAACATGTATAATGCTTTAATACGGCGTCATCTCATCTACCCCTACCATATCTCTGAATTAATCATAGAGGTTGCTGTCTTCGATCATGTACACAACCTCAAAATCTTAAACGGCAACCCACCACTTGCAATATATTGTTAGAAAGCAAATAACAGTTGCCAGAGTTGGCTATAAATCTCTAAATCTGAAAATCTATAACATTTATGATGGGGTACTTTGGTAATTTTAGTTAATTATGGAATTGAAGAGTATTCAAATAAAAATTACTTATTTTTTTTTGTTTTTTAAAATTATTAGTATTTATAGAGAAAAAAGTATTTAATAAGAATTAAGTTATATACAGAGATATACAAATGCCAAGTGATTATATCAGCTACCATTCTCACATTATTAGTCAAAAGAAGCATATTTACATTAGTAACTCATTATTGTCACATATGCTACATATGGTGTTTCTTTGGCATTACCGGTCATGTGGCAACAGTGGCATTAGAGCAACGTAAGACGGTCAACTCTGAATGGTACACAACCATTTGTTTGCCAGAAGTCATTGGAGAAATTCAGAAAACTTCAAAGAAGAGGCGAATCATTCTTCATCATGACAATGCAAGCTCACACCGCTGCTCAAACAATTGAATATTTAACCAGCCAGAAGGT
>VTPC01005170.1:52259-69653 GCA_011009095.1 Ignelater luminosus
CTATTATTATTATTATTACTATTATTATTACTATTATTATTATTATTATTACTATTATTATTATTACTATTATTATTATTATTATTATTATTATTATTATTATTACTATTATTATTACTATTACTATTATTATTATTACTATTATTGTTATTACTTTTAAGAATAAAAGTAATGAAAATGGGTAATGGGAATACTTTAGACAGTAATTAGTAATGGAAACTGTTTCCATTACCAATTATAGCCCGTAACACGAACATTGCCACTCTGGGCCTGTGTAATCTACTGCTCACACAGCTGTTGCTAAAAGATTTAAGTATCTCATTACTCAATATTAGCATCTTTGTTTTATCGAATGGGTTAGACAAGAACTACTATATTTGTTGTCTCTTGATGCCTCTTTCTAATTCGCGCATGCTTGTTTGAACGCCATAGAAGATATCGTTTCTCTCGGGAAACATTCGCTGTTCTCAAAATATTAATGTAATAAATATTTTGAAGGTGTCGTTACTGAATTTACGAAGAAGCCAGAATATGTGGGTTTACTTCCCTGCCTCGTCTTTTAGGCTGCGGTGGAGTTCCAGAAATCCAGGGGCCGACTGGCTGGAATAATAGAGCTGTAGAGCTTATAATACAAATAAAACACAGAATTAAACCTAAGCAGGCTCTAGTAAAGTAAAACAGGCCCCTGCTCGGGCGCCAAAATATGTGGCGCGCTTGCAATTGGAGGCGTCAAAATATATGACGCGCTTAGTTAGGGGGTTGTTGATGACGGTTTCTCCAGAGCTGGACCTACATAAAATGTACATTATGTGATTAAAATCTAATATTCAATAATAACAATATTATTGTTGAAAAAACCTTAGAATTTCCTTGGTTCCTCCTACTGTTTGCTTAGCAACCAATTAGGATCATAATTGTAATAACATGTTATATTTACAAAAGGAAGATTTAGAGTTCTACATACCTTAAATGTCAAACATATAAGATTTATGACGCCTTCCTATTTTTTGCTTTGCCATTCCTATGCGGTACTGATTATGAATTTGGTTTTCTCAGTAGTTGCCTAATTTTGGACATTTGTCAGTAACAACATATGGGTTTTTTTCTGTCCTCAAATTTTTTATTCTTGAACTTTCTGGAGGTTTTCTAATTTATCTTTTACAAAATAGAATTAGAATACATTGCTGACAATGAAAATTGACGAAGCAGATTTGCATTTGAAATCTTAACTATAAAAACTATATAAAGCGAATTGAGGAAATTAGGAAAGCCGGCGATTTTGATTGCAGTGATTCTGATTTTTGCCATATTAGTAGTAAAGGACGGCAAAGACAATCTTTGAGTTGGAAAATCTTTTTAAAAATTATAAATTGGCTTATAAAATACTGTTTTTTGAAGAATAAGGGCATGCTTACTTTGAGAAGATGTATACTTTGTCTTTAAGGAGATTATTCTATGAAAGTGAACTAGCAGACAAAAGAATTTCAGCTATAATGCAGCTGTAAGTGTTATCGTTACCTGCAAAAAGTTGTAAAGCCTGTTACTGACCATTCGAAAAAAAAAATTATATGGGCAAGTAATTCATTTTGGTGGATTTAAATACTTAATGAGTGGACAAAAATGATTTTAAACAATTTTATCACAAGAAGATTTTCCACAGATTTAATTTTAATTATAAAAAAAATATTTGAGTTTATTTCTCAAAGATCTAAGATTCTGTATTATGATGATTTGAAATAGCAGTTGGTAAAATAGATTAAATGATCTTTTATTATGTAATTAACAATAAATTATTCTACTCTTCAGGCATTTTATTTCTTCTTTTGACAGGGTGTTCTAGAAGAAACTTGAATAATTATGAGAACATACTTTACAGCCATTTTAAGCAAAGATACTTCATATAAATCAGTTTTTAGAAAAATTAAAGACAAAGATTGTAATTTATCATTAATGCTGCCCTACCTTTGGCAACGCTGTTCAGGCTGCCACTGGATCTCCTACTTTAATATTTTTAAAATATTTTTTTTGATATTTATTAAACCTACCATGTGCCTGTTATTTATTGCAGATACTGCATCAGTAGAGCATTATATGGATCGACAAAGACGTGTCCAGGATAAGGGTAAAGACTTAATAATACAAATGCAAACCATTTCAGACAGCATAAAAAATAATGCAGACAAAATGAGTTCAATAGTTTCACAAGAAGTAGAACGACAATTGAATATGTCTTTCTCAAGGTTATTATTATTTATATTATTTATTACGATTTTTTTTATTATTAATTAAAGTTATATTTTTAGCATGCAAGACAGACTAACTCATGTATTAGTTAATATAGTTAGTGATCAGGTAAAACAGGGTTTCAAAAATCATGCTGCAATATTTGAAGATAGTGTTATAAATGCTGTGCGATCACGAGCTGTTACGCCATCTCCACACATTATTGATTCTCAAGTATGTTCTAAATATATGAAACATAAAAGTTTCATGTAATTTCAGGTGTATTTTTGTATGAAATAAACTTTAGTTTTTTTCCAAATTTATTGCCTTCTTTTGCAGTTTCAAGTAGTAGCTTCAATTTATAAATCTTTGCAGTCTCGGAAGTATTTATTTTTTAGGTTCATCTAGTACATATTCAACAATTGTTAGCTAAAGGGCAAGTTGAAGCTGCTTTTCAACAAGCTTTATCCGCCTCCGATCTCAATTTGGTTGTTCATGTTTGTGAAAAGGTTAATCCCCAAGACGTGTTTAAACCTGGTGATTGTATTCTTCCGCAGCCAGTTATATTATCTTTAATTCAACAACTCAGCGCTGATTTAACAAGGAATACTGAACTGAAGCATAAGTAAATATTTCACAATATTTGAAACTTTTATGATGTTATTCATTTTTATTATACATTACAGGTATCTTGAAGAAGCAGTATTGAATTTAGAACCAACAAATTCTTTAACAAGGGAACATATGCCTGTCGTTTTAAAGGAACTTTTACAACAACTAAATAATTTCATATCATCAAATCCCACACATAAATCTATAAGGAAAATGAGAATGCTGCATATGGCTACACAATCGTTATTGAAACCCTGAAATTTGCTTTTATTTGAGATTCATGTGAGTTTGTGACATTTTGGTTTGCTTCGTTTTTAATAGTTATTGTAGTTGGATAAAGACAAACTGTTCATTTAGACTTGTGCAGGTAATTAAGTTTATACATGTAAGGTTATTTTATTATTGCCTATTATTTAGCGACAAGAAATACATTCTTTATTTCCTTTTTTTTTTTATTGTTTTATTGTTAACTTGTGCTCATTTGCGTTTTAAGACACCAAATTTGTGATTTTTGAAATTCATAAATGTGTACAAGTTATTGCATTTCTATTAATGCTGTTTTTATAATCAAATGTAAATAAATATTTGTATTAGTAAAATGTGGTTTTTATTTAGTATGAATTATTAGTTGTTTATTGTTGATTGTTTTGATGCAGCTTTGCTCGATCATAATAGTACTATAAGTCTTCACAAAGCAATATGTTGTGTGGTGGTCACGACTTCTACAGAAGAATTTGCTGTTATGAAATCTGCAAGAAGTAAAATATTATTTGGGGTACATTCAGAATAAATGCTGAGTAAAGTAAAACATAACCTCATATTTCAGTTCGTCCCCCTTTTTTTTTACTGAGCAGTTCCGATAATTCTTAACTCACTATTATAGGCAGGGTAAAAAGTTGCTTGCACAGTGTCTATCCTGGATGAAGAATTTAAAAATCTTTTTATTCTAAATTGCAAGTTTTAACATCTGAAGAAGAACTATATAAAAAATTATATGTAGTTAATGCAAACAAACTACAATATTATATTTACCGACGGGGCTGTGAACTATGATGTATTACATTTATATGTTAGCTAGTACACTGTTACCTTTAATTTGGCCAACCTGTAACAGGCAAAACCAGAAAAAGTGGCATTAAGGTTGATTGACATTATCCTATTTTCAACCTTTTTCTCGCTATAAATTAGAACCTAGACGTCTAGGATGGTTTCTTATAATGTGAAATGCCATCCTTTTTTCATCCTAGAAGCTGCTAGAAAGTAGATTGACAAACTAGATCCGGACCTATTTTGATGCTAAATTCTATCCTAGACTTGCGCACTAAACGACGTTTCAACATTTCCAACTGTTGCCGATATTGAAATAATTTTTATCTTTTTTATTCAACATTGTAACAAATAAACAAATGAATAGCAGTTGGTTGTAAACACAAACTTTTTTTAAAAACTGAAATATAAATTGAGGTTAAGGTAAACAAAATGCAAAACGTGCAAAACTTTGTAGGTTGGTGTGGTGGCACTGTTCAATGAACTTGGGAAAATTAACTTCGGTAAACTTCATGTTAAATACCAAAACTTGGTTCGAAACTAGGTTGTATTCTAAGATGAAAATAGATTCAAGTTTGATTTTAAAAAATAGGTTGAAAAAAGGATAATGTCAATCAACCTTTAATGCCCGTTCAGACTAAGGTTGCGCACACAGCAGCTTACAACGTCGGAGAAAGAGGGTTCCCAAAATAACCAAAAATAAATTAAATTAAGATTTAATAAAAAAAAACTCGCTTAGAAATTCAGGATGACAGAATCGGTATGGGCGCCAGGGTCATGTCAAAATCGTCGCATTCCCTGGTGTGGTTCCTCTCCAGAAAACGCTCTATACATATATACAGGGTGTCCCTAAATTGCATTAAAAGCTTCAGGTAGCCGCCTTCCTTAATCAATTGTGATGAGAAAACTTCAAACGCGAACTCTCTAACGCAGTTAGTTTCTTCACACGAGCCAAAAAAAGAAACATAAGCTTGGCAACGCTGCTTAGTGCCTGAAAGCGGCAGCTAAAGGTGGCGACGAATCAAACATCTGATCGCAATAAAAAAATTAAATCACGTTAATTATAGAAATAATTTAAATCTAAAGCAATCTAAAGTAAACTCGTGTAAAAAATCACATTTACGAAAAAAAACTACATTTTTAAAAATTAATTATTTATTTGCAGTTGAAATCTGAATATCAGTGGTACCTGTACGTTTTGTAACAATAAAATGTATTTTAACTTAAATAATGGCACGTGCTTTGAACGTCTTCTAAATCGGGATTTCTGACTGATTGGTGTGCATTTCGAATAAAGTTATGACTTGAATGGCGTCTGTTTGGAAAACGTTCTGCATAAAGTCTGGCAGTTTCATTGTAATTTCCATTACATTGTCCAAGAAACAGAATCATGTCGGTATACTCATGTATTGCATACTCCATGACAAAACTAAAGAAAAACTAAACTATAAAACTGAAATACAAAAACTAGAATTAATACATACCAGAAAGAAACGGGAACTGCAAGTCAGTAAACAGAAACAGAACGGAATAAAAATTTTAACAAAAACAAAAAGTCAGCAAACAACAATAACACAAACAACGGAAACGGAATAGAAAATAATTAAGGAAAAACTCAACACCAAACAGCAAATGTACAAGAATAACCCAAATTACAAAATGTATGTCTAACGCCAGCTAACCACAAATGTCAAAATGTATCAGATGAATTATGATGTAAACAATTGTTTAGATTCATCCAAGTAAACAGTGTTTGCGTGGTTGCCACATCTGTTTTTACTAAATCTCTTATTTTTAACACCCTCTCTACAAAGAAAACGTTAATAGTTAATGCATTCATAGTGGTAATTTTTTCTTCTAATAAGTTCACCTATTGAATGGATAAGTGTTCCGTTAGATTTAATTGCCCGATGTCTTGTAATTTAATGTTAAATGTGTTAACTTCTTCATCGTCGTACAAGAAAACTAAGCGACTAGGAAAAATTTGGATTGCAGATTTGAGTTCAGGCCTCATAAAGGAAGACGTCTACCTGAAGCTTTTAATGCAATTTAGGGACACCCTGTAGAACACCCTGATGGCAATGGACACTATACATCTTGCTATACACTGAGCTCTCTGCAAACTTACCAAGAGAATCTATGATTTCTTAAGTCTTAATATTTTTGCTTAAACAATTCGCCACAGTTTGCTTAACTTAGCTTACACTGCAAATATACACAAAGTTATCGATGGTAATCAATCGCTCCAATTCGTAATCATGAATCTAAATACACACAATAGTATATTATTCAACGAGCATATAATGTGGGCTATTATTCAAGAGGATGAAGTTTACACACGCCCATTATGTGCGAGTCGAATACGACGTTTTATGTACGATTCTAACACTTCTGAGGAAGATCTGGAGGTGGATTCTCCCGAGGGAGGCGATATTCAAATTCTTGAATATGTAGAAGTCAATGAAAGTAAACAATCTTCACAAAGAGAGTTTTAGACCTGGAATACAAAAATCCTCTGAAGACTATGTCCAATTTTTTTTTCTAATAATAAATAGTTTGAGATTATAACAATTTCTATTTTGTTTATATCTATACATAGGCAACAACAAAACACCGCCAGTGAATAAAATTCATTCAATTCACTAGTGTTTTATGAGTATGGTTATATCTCTATGGTTACGCGTATAACGACTATATTATTGAAGAGTCGTAGATAAATATATTTAGATTACCTGAAAGGAAGAAACAGTAAGTAATAAAATATATCCGCATTTGACTGTTTATTGATTAACAAAAAAAAAATAATTTCATAAAAGAACAGTAAGCTTTGACAAAATCAAATCGGTGGATACTGGGATCCATAAATATGAATATAAAAGTGTTAATTTTAAATAATTGAAATAAAAATAAAAAGTAAAAAAATAATTAAAGTTTGCAAGTAGCCCAAGAAACAACTTTCAATGAGCTTGGATAATACAGTGATTGCAATTGATTGAGGATGGTTTGAATTTCGCGCCGAAGTTTTTCACGTGTAGGTTGGCTAAATCTGACAACACTGCCGCCGGATGACCCACAACGCTTACACACTACAGTCAACCTACCACGTGAAAAATCTCGGCGTGAAACTCAAACCAATTGCAATCACTCTGTATTTCAACACGATATGATTTTACGGCGGATTTTTTAGCGACATCACCTTCTTACTCTAGAGGATGAACGTGAACACTTTTTGGCGCGCTTCCCACGCGCGTCAAACAAGCTAAACTTTAAGCCACGCCTAGCTAGGAGCAACTGTACTAAATATAAGTGGAATAAAGATAACGAAACAAACACCCTTTTCTGTATGTTGGAACGTTCCTTGCCCGTTGAAACCATGCCATGCGCACTTTATAGCGATCGCAGAATCTTTGTTAATGTTTGGCGGGCAGCGATGAGATGTCAGCACAAACGCACATTAAAATTAAATTAATGCTATAGATGGCAGCATGTTTGAGCAAACAGAAAATGCCTTTTTTCCATGTCTAGAAGCAGGGGATTGTTGCTATACATTTGACAACGTCTTTTTACTCAGACATTAACATCTACTACGCCTGCGTGATGCTCACAGGATGTTACTTAGTTTTCAAATTTAACACGTGTTCAATAGTAATTCAGTTGCCCTTAGGCGAATTGCGCTCTTCTTCTCATAGAAAATCGATATTTAGTTGAAAACAGTTAAAAATATGTTTGGTATAAAACGATGTTGTATGTTGAATTGCAAAGACTTGACCTCATCAAGACACCGGTTTCCAAGAAAAGATAAAACGGTTTTTCATGAATGAGTTAAAAAAATTAAGATTTCTCATGAAGCAGATATCTACAAACTGGTTGTGTGTGACGTACATTTAGTTTAGTTAGAAATATCTCAAATGTTGTTATCTATACAGAACCTGTTAAACATGATTATATATTTACGTAGATGAATATACAAATGTTGACTATGCCTTTCTGTTTTTTTTAACTTTCAGTGATATTTAATTCACAGTTTATATAATAAGGTAGCCAGAAATGTTCATTTGCGTTGTCATAAACATCACACTTTGAAAGAATTGATGTTTTAGGGCAGTGACAATTACCATTTTTCTATTTCCAACAATCTGCTCTACTGTGCATTAATAAACGTTAAGTTAACAAGTACATTATATAAAATTAACGTCTGGTGTGGTGGTAACAGTAGTAGAAACTACTAACGTTAATTCTGTTTAATGTACTTGTTACCTTAACTTTCACTTATATTTGTGGTAAAGCCTTTTGCTTATGTTACCGTTCAAAATTCCCGCTTTTAGCACAGACATAAACCTTTCTTACAGGTACAAGCAAAGTTTATGGAGTCAAGTGATGCTGTGCTTTTGCGAGCAACGTAAAGATGGAAGTCCTTATTGTTGCTTGTAAACTTGGTTTATTCGTTTTTATTAGAGTTTCTTATCTAAACCTCTTATTAGTTATCTATGGTTGAAACCTGTAATATGCCGGGGCGACACTCTCCGAGTCCGCAAATGTCCCTAAAGACGGGATCACACAGGGACCATATTATAAACACAACGCGCACCAATATACGTAGAAATTTTAGGTATAGATTTATCTATGTTAAAGCAAGCTCGGCTTGAAACAGCCTCTGGCACAATTCCACAAAATTTGAACAACTGAAGTACCATAAACAATTCTTGGAAGAAACCATACGTGTATTTAAATAAATAACGTGCAAAATAAATTAAATATACTTTCAACTATGTTAAAGATCTAATAAATGACAATGACTAACTAAATTTGCAAAATATCAAGATGACGAAAAATTATAAAATGACATTGCAAACCTTTCTCTTTTTCTTAGTCCTATTACTGGTTGCACTAAATGTCTATGGTAATGATGTAATGAATTAATATGGTATAGATATGTTACCGGACAAACCCGAAATCCGGATATTCTAGTATTGACTAGGACGAACGCAAAGCTCCTGCACTCTCTAGGAACAACGCAAATTTCCTAGGCCAAACGCGGAGTGCCAGACTAATTCAGGAACAACTGATTTTAGAGCAAGAAATTTTAATTTGTCTTAAAATTTCCAGGCAGAACTAGAAATTATTTAAGTTACCTAGGATAAACTAAGTATGCCTGCTCGACTTAGGATAAACCCGTTTCGAATTTTGGAAACCGCATTTGCGCATCGTACACTGTCATTCTGTGACTTGGACGAACTTGTGTGCTGTGATAATAGATTCATTATGTCCGAGTTAAATTGAAAAGATAAATTTATTCGAACCATGATAGACCGAGATACGAAGTCTTCGACACATTTTACTGTGCTTACAAAAGCTCAATACAACAGCTTATTAGAAGAGGTATGCAGACCATTGAACCGAGGAGTGTGCCACTCGTAGCATTAAGTAGCATTAATAAGTTTTAGTTGCTTAATTAATTCCCAAGCTATATAATTATTATCAAACAAATAAAACACCTATCAAAAATCTAAAGCCAGTTGTAAAAAAGGTGGCTTTGCAGTATAGTCGATTGAGACGATTTGATGTTATTAAAATAAACGGAAACAAAAAACTAATTGCTAAATCATCAGAAAACGACATACGTTATTTTTTGCCTATTGATAAGGTGTTTGATGCTATCGATAGTGCACATCGCGCAGTTGGGCATGGTGGAAGGAATAGATTACTCTCCAAAACGAGCAAAAAGTATGCAAACATAACAAAAGAAATGATAAACCTATTTCTATCCATGTGTGAAAGTTGTCATATGAAACGAACAAAAAGAAAGAAGGGTTTGGTTTCTAGACCAATTTTGCATAATCAAATGAATAGTCGCTGTCAGGTCGACCTAATAGATATGCAACCACAAAGTGATGCAGGTAACAAATTCATAATGGTGTATCAGGATCACCTAAAGGAATTTGTTATTCTGAGAGCTGTTCGCACTAAAACAGCTGAAGAAGTAGCATATCACTTAGTTGCTATTTTTACGCTCTTTGGTGCTCCTTCTGTATTCCGATAATGGACGCGAATTTGTCAACAAAGTAATTAATGAGTTATCCGATCTGTGGCCAGAACTAAGGTTAGTGCGCGGCAAACCTCAACGTAGCCAAAGCCAAGGTTCCGTTGAGAGAGCCAATCAAGATGTAGAAAACATGTTGACAACGTGGCTAAAGGTCAACAACACTCTAAAATAGACAGAAGGACTTAAGTTTGTACAATTTATGAAGAACAGAGCGCTGCACTCAGGCATCAGCATGTCACCCTACAAGGCCATGTTTAGTATAGAGCCCAGAGTTGGGCAGATTATGACTAAATTGAGCGAGGAAGTTATTTTCGATTTACACACCAAGGAAGACTTAGAAAAAGTCATATTATTGACAAGTTCGGGCAAGACAGAATCAGAGAAACGACGAAGAAGTGACAGTGGAAGTGGAAAAGGAAGAGGTAGGTAGTCATGATGAGGATGACCAACAAAATAATCAATATTGTAATGACGTCAGTAATATTGCAACAGCTAGGAAGAGAGCTTCACTTTCTCTACAAAAGCAGGCCAAAAAAATGAAGCAATCAAGAGACAAGCTGCATCCACCAGTTAATATTGGCGACAATGTCAGGCGACAGTGCCCATACCAGATGTAGATAAAGCAAGAGGAAGTTTACGTAATATCATGGCCGTAGTTTTAAACGTGACAGACGGTAATTTATATAAACTAGGTACTAAAGACGGTTGTTTAAGACAGCTGTATGCGCGATCAGAATTTGAAATCTGCAAACATAATTTTATTTCGATAAACTACAGCCACAATTTGTTCGGGTAAAGCTCAGGGATACATTAGATGCCAGTGTACTAAACACTGTAGAACAAACTTATGCATGTGTAAAAAGCGATAACTCCTCTGCAATTTGAAATGCCATAACAGGAATTCCTGTAGAAATAAGTAAACAGCTGATTTACAGCAACTTGGTTTTGTTTTACTTTGAATTTAAAGAATTGTTGTTATACATTATCATGGAGATTGATTTTATTATAACACAATAATTAGTAATTTTAAGTATTATGTTTGATTTCTTTTCGTAATAGTTCTAGTAAGTACCTACCTATTATTGTTTATTTTTTATAATTGTCGTATTGTAAAACATTTGTTAGTTTAGTTATTTTCATCGATATATTTAGTTATTTTTTTACTGGTATCAGATAAAAATTAAAATCATAATTATTCTTAAGGATTTCACAATATTTAATATTCATAGGTAAAATTGCAAGATTGTTTTGGCTATCTTAATTTGAAGAATTAAAGTTCAAATCATTCGTTAGTTTTGTTATTTTCGATAATCTTGTAAACTTTTTCTTACTGGCACCAAATAGATCAATAATCAAAATTAAAACTAGTTTATCCTGTTGAGTTCAAGTTACTTTCAGTTCTGCCTGAAAATTCTAGGCCAAACTAGAATTTCATTTTTTAAAATCAGTTATTCCTGAATTAGTCTGGCACTCCGGTTTGGCCTAAAAATTTGCGTTGTTCCTAGGGAGTGCAGGAGCTTTGCGTTTGTCCTAGTCAATACTAGAATATCCGGATTTCGGGTTTGTCCGGTAACAGATACACCAAGCTTCAATTTTATGTTAGTCTTTGATGCGATCTCTTGTGACCAGGACCGTGCAAGGGGACTGGCCCCTGCCAATGTTAAACGGTTATAAAATTACATTGTTACTTTCTTAAATCTCCTTTAAGCTTGTTTAATAATGAATTCATAAACAGGCCCTTTTATTGTTGCAGTAGGACCCTGAAAGACCGTTTTACACCCCTGCTGGTGATTTCTTAGCTTAGCTCTGCTGGTAACCATATTTAGTTTCATAATGTCTTAAGTATCTCGTCACACCGTTGCTAATTGCTTGAAGTAAGGGATAATTCTAAGAACGAACTGTGTTTATAATTCTTAATTTTGATCCAAAAGCCATATAGAAGAAAATCACGTTCAGCAATAGGTAATTGTTTAGTTCCATTTTTTTTTCTTTTAAACTTAACTACCGGCATCACATCATAACATCAAGTGGAATTGTAACAGTTTTGTGCTAGATGATGACCGAAACTGGCATATAGATATTTGCCAGTGTGGTGGCTAACGCTGCAGTAAAGTGAATAGTTAGCTTTCTTTTACGTAGAAGTCAGCTATCATGATAACTCTTGCCTCTAGTTTAATACATATTTATAAACACCCTTGTATTACGGTTTTGTTAAAAAAACTTTGCTCTTGGTTTGATTGGTAAGCTGAGTTGCCATGCTATGCTAATATCGATACTTTTACATTTGAGCTTACCATAAAATTTCTTTTATTCAAATAATAGCTTCTTCTTCTTACAATGTAAAAGGATTTGTAATAAAAAGATTCTTTCAAAAAAATAACGATGCAACAATTTTTACAAGTGACTTTTCAAAAGTGAACGTACAGCTTTAATTCCTAATCTGCTGATCCGATCTTTTAAGTTTTAATTTAATAATATTTTCCCTCCAGTTAATGTACTTACAAAAACAACTTTGTAAAGTTCATGAAACAATTCATTTATCTCGTTAAAACTTGGAAATGTATGCTTTAAGTGTTTGCGTGATTCAGTTTCCTTAATGAGAGCTGAATTGGCTTTTAACAACTCTGTAATCTTTACTTGACATGCTACAACTTTCCGTCATTCCTCTATCAGAAAAAGCGCTCGTTGCTGAATAATTTGTTTTTCTGTAAAGTATTATTTAAATAAATCTTATATTTGGTCCTTGGTGACTTTTCAGTTACATCTTCTACAGATACTAATGTCACAAAAACTTTACTTTTGATGTTATAAAATCAAACCTAACTAAATCAACGTTCCCAAATACCTACTAAAATACATTCTTTGCTTTCTTTTTAAAGATAACATCAGTTCCTTTGTACAATATAATTTATTAAATCTAAAACTAAACTGACGTAAGTTCTTTGCGTACATTACATAGCATATTTTTGTAAAACTGGTAATTCCATTTGTGATTGTACTTCAAGACTGTCTTGGGGGACGCGTAGTATTCCCAAGGAGGGCACGTGGTTGCCAGAAAACCAAGAAAATATCGTGTAAAATTAACTATTTCATAAGAACAACAATATCTAACATTATATCAAAACAAAAATACGAAAACATTTTTCTTGATAATAATTTATTAAAAACAACGGCCTTCTTAATTCATTTCAAAATGCTTAAAATCGTTTCAAATCTGCGCAACTTGATGAGCACCTTATTCTGAGTGGAACTGCAAAATTCTGCCCGATCTTTCTTTCTTTACTTCTAGTACTTTTGTTGTGGTTGTTCTATAAGCTTTCGAGATGTCCAAAAGAAACAAACATTGCTGGGCTTGCAAGTGTTTCGTATCTCTACCCAAATTTCTGCTTCTTATCTTAATATTGATTTTATACCTCGAATATACGTCATCCCAAAATATGGGACCTGAATTTCCAGTTTTTTCACATGCTATGGTTGCTCTATACTTGTTCCATTGTACGTTCTTTGTTAGCTCTCTACAATGTTTTATAAATAACAATCTTTTGTCAATGACCAGACCACCAAGTACATATTTGATTGACTTGCTACTTTCTATCACTTTGCCTTTACCTTTGTACACTAATTCTCGTGCCAACCTTTTTATACTTGCAAGTATAAACTTGCTCTATGGTTTTTTTCTACGCTACGCTATGTATTGTAACCTGTTCTTCGCACATTTTTACAGAAAGATCTGCCAACAAGATGATCAGTTATCTATTATGGATTTTGAACTTATAATACCATACGACTCATCGATATCGATTGATCCTTGTTATCGTCAATTTTACGACATCACAAAAGCTGTCGTCAAAATAGATCAAAACGGCATCGAGAGTTCAGAATCCTACTACTGATCATCTGCGAACTTCTGCTAGTCGCTAGAAACAGAAAACTGTGAAATAGTGGAGGTCTCTCGTCAGCTTTGGCAATGCTGATTGCAGCTCCACTGAATGGATCGTATACAGAAAAAGTTTGAGAACCGTTGACATATCTCACAAATAACGGAACATGGACCTTTTCTCCATATAAAGTTTTCTAGAAAATTTGATTGCTTCTAACAGACTTGATTGTAGTGTGGATTAGTTACATTATTTCTAAGTCTGTGACATAAGTGCAAAATAGACTTAAAAACTTATCAGTAGTATTTTATGTAGTAGCCTGAACCCAATATCTTTTTATTGCAAGCTAATAAATTGAAAATATAACCGGAAAAGTTCCCAGTTTTTATCTTTAATTCGGGATGTACTGTCAAGCTGCATGCAATACTATTGCATTTTGTAAAGTGGATAGTTTTTGATGCTGCACATTTGCTGTTGCTAATTAAATGTAAATCAGAAGAATATTAATTACAAAATTGTTGCACATTATACAGGGTGTTCCGCAACTCGAGGATAATAGCAAATATACGCATTCGTAAGGTTATTCTGTTCTAAAAATTTTGATAAGCATGTAATTCTAGAGTAGTACGTTTCGGAATTATGAACAAATTAAAAATCTAAGTGAGATTAATTTAAATGAAACTAATTAAGTCATTAATCCAAAGTAAAGAATGATCCGTAAATGGTAAGAAAGTGTGTTAATTCGATTGTGCAAAGGGCTAAACTGTGCATTAATTATAGTGGTGGCCATCTTGCTTCATATCTGATTTAAAACTAACTAAATACTGGTTGAGCTATAAAGTACAATCACTTCAAATGTTAATTATTATTAATAATTCTCAAACAGGCCACTTTAAGATATACATTAATTAGAAATTTTTAAATCAAAATGATCTTAAGAATACGTATAGTGTGGAGTATTCTCGAGACGGCGGTGACAGTACGGTCTCGGGAGCCAGATTTTCTTAAGGCGGTCAGACGAGGGCTCATGGATAACTGCTGTGGAGACACGGTAATCCGGGGGTTGAAAGGCCGAAACAGTTACTAGAAATCTTACGGCAAAATAAAACGCTCAAATGCTAAACAACAAATTTATTATGCACAATCGCAAACTAACTACAAGCACCAATCTACATACAGAAGCAATAGCTGTAATATTAGGAATGCAGAGTGGAAGCCAAGCAGAGTGCAAACCAAGCAGGGAACGAGCGGGTCTGGTTACAAGCTGGGCTCAGGTCAGGTGCTCCACAGGGTTACATGGTAATTGGGAAGATGCCCACGGATGTTACGAACACACGGCACAATTTTATTAGGCCGTTCGGACACTACCCAGCTATTTAGCGTGTCTTATGGCTTGACCGACAGCGTCGGCAGTCAAGCTACAATCGAGGATATAGGACGGAGGACGGAGCTACCTAGCGGCGACAGACCCGCTTGACCGACAGTGACGGCATCGGGATGGTTTGTCTATGGTTCTACCGCCAGTGTCGGCAGTCAAACCGCAATCGAGAGTATATATGGAGCGAATGGGTTAGGATAGGGTACCGTAATACATCTCTGTCTTACCAGGGTACTAACTACTCACTGGATACTCACTGTTCATTGGTACTGGAATTCTCTGAGGAGGTTGGAGCTTGAACAACAGCGGCGACAACTACCCTTTCGACAATCGAGCGCTTGCATTTATACCGGTCAATTTCCCCACACTAGCGCGTATACGAAGTGGAGAGGCTGCATCACTAATGATTCATACAATTAATTTACAATACATAAGTTAATTGCAATACGGTGCAATACATCTTAATAACTTAACTAGAACGAAATATTAAGTTATAATAAATAACAGTGGTATTAATCGGGGCATTACAAATTACATGAAGAAATGCAATTATCTAGAAATAAAATTTCACAGTTCAATGAACAGCTTACGGACGGAAAGTGATAAATAAATATAAGCGGTTATCCGTACATACAATATGTGTTAACTTAAATATAAACTTCATATTCGTTACAATATTCACTATGATCCTCGAGGTGCGGAACACCCTGAATATCTTTATTATAATAATTAACTATGTGTTATTATAAATCATTTAATACATTTATCCAACATTCTACAATTTACATAAGTAATAAAAATACTTAACTTGCTATTGAGATCACATTTAATTTGCGATAGATTGTACTACATACCTTTGTCTGATTAGATAGAATTTGGACGCAATATTATTAATGGATTAAAGTCTATTGTTTATTACCAGCCGGATGATCGTACAAATACATTTAATGTGCATATAAACAGAGAACGCCATACATTCAGTATACTAATTGTTAACCCAACCAATTTCCTCTTATTAAGAGAATTAATTGTTTCTATTATTTACAAACATGTTCATATTTAACAAGAAAGCTTTTAAACAGTTGAAAAGTATTTAAAAACGTTCCTAATACATTCGGTTTTTAAGTTTGAAATCCATTCATGTATTGAATTCAAAAAATCAAATATTATTTTCAAGTGTATCTGAAAGAAATGGAATTGAGTTGTTTTTTCAAATTCCCCACGAAGTATTGACCGACTCTTAAATACCATCAAAGGATTATTTTTAAGCCGCTTAAATTAATGCAGGAAGGAAGAAATTTATAGCTTTTACGGTATCTTATTTCCCCTATTAGCACGTTTTTCAGTAAGTTTATTTAGAAAGTTTTTCAATAACTTTCAGAAATGCGTCACTTAATGCCTGCCATCGTCTTTAATTAACCTCTTAACATGTTTGTAAGTCGGCAAACGAAACGACATGAAATATAAGACTCTGTTTTATAAAGTAGGGCAGTACACAGTATGTGCTCATAATTATAGGATGTTCCGCTGAATAACTTTCAATTCTTATTGGAAGGGGGACATCTTTTAACGCACAATTTGTACCATGAACTATCCCTCTAATATTTCAAACAGAAAGCTGGTTTAAATTTAACATTATTATTCGAAAAACTTTTCAGTTTTTTATATTCTTCCGTTTGATTTTCTAACTTCGGTCAATTTGTTTAGAAAGTAAGGGCGTTAAATCTAAAACATGCAAGTTTTCTGTGATCATGGTTTTTAAACAAATGATCAGCTAACTTAGGTGATGTACGCTGTGTATACATTTAAATCGTAGCGTAACCAAGATAACACAGTTAATTAATTGGAGTAAACACAAAAAAGTTTTTTTTTGCGGCGGCTGGTGAGCAACTTCAGGCTAGGCCCAGATCACTCGATTGATTTAAATTGTAAAAATATAAAGAAAGTGACCATGTAGTCCTGGCCTACCCCGAAATTAGTTTAGCGTCCGCCACTGATTTTTTACCAAAATTCCCATAGTACAATACAAATAACTAAAACTAAAATCCTTTGCCCTGTATCTCAGGAACGGGTCTTTTTTTGTTAAGTAGTTTATAGTACTATAGGGTATCGTATAGGTGCGATTTGAGCAACCATTTTATCAGTGGATAACTTCATTGATTCTCTACAAAAGACCTCTAATGTACTACTACCCTCAAAAGGACGCCATTTTT
>VTPC01005171.1:0-95960 GCA_011009095.1 Ignelater luminosus
TTTTGAAATACTCAGATTAATATTTATTGAGCCAGCATGTCTGAATTGCATATGATATAACTTATCAATTCTTAAACCAATGGCATAAACATCGTTTTCTTTAATTATTTTACATGTTTTATTATCTGTCATCATGGTATAACCTTTGTCGAGGGCTGCTCCTACTGAAAACAGATTAAATTTAATATCTGGTACATATAATACATCATTTAATTCAGTAGGAATGTAATCTTGTCCGTCAAAAGCGATAAGTGATATTTTACCTTTACCATGTGCATTTATCACAGAACCATTACCTGTTTTAATTTCTGTTGGTTTGTCAAATTCACAATAATTTTCAAACCATTCTGTTTGATTACTCATGTGTTCACTCGCACCACTGTCTGCTATCCAAGTTTCGTCGTCATTAAAATCAACTAATACTGTAAAAGTATGAGCTAGATTTGATGAAATATCCTCGTTATCGAATTTTCCAAAAGGAAATGAAATAAATTCAAAAATCGGTTGAAGATTATTGAGATTTGCAAATCGTCTCTCAAATTCTTGATTAAAATTTTCCAGTTCAGAACAAAACATTTCAATATTACATTCACCAGTAAGTTTAATATGTTTTTCTAAATATGGAAAATATTTAACATTTTGCCTTTTTAATTGCGAAGCAAAAAGTTTTAATTTTGCTTTAAAAGCATTTACCGAACTGAACAACTCAATAATATTTTTTCCTTGTCCTTGTAATTGTAAATTAAGCGAGTTGTAATGGCCCATAAAATCCGTAAGAAATGCTAATTTTTTTACCCATACTGGATCTTCCAATTGTTCATGTTTTTCTCCCAATGTGTCCAAAAATGCAATAATTTCAGGCAAAAGATTTAGAAATCTTTCCAAAAAGCTTCCTCGGCTGAGCCAACTAACATGACAAAAAAGAAGTAAATCTTCATATTCCTAGTCATTGTCTTCAAATTGACTACGGAATAGACGCCTCCTTAAACTTCGCGCTCTTATCGAATTAACAATTTTCACTGCCACATCCATAATATCATTAACATCCAGTATTAAGACAAGGTGTATAGCGGAGAGTAAAAATAAAAAGTGCGTACGCATACAGTAGAATGAGTAGAAGGGAGTAGAAGCACTGCTTGGGAATTAGTCGTGTCAGTTGTAGAATAGATACGTGTTTAATTTTAAATTCATGTTTCAACGTCTGCTAAATTTTTAGTACACATTTTAAATTAATAGATTTGAAATTAACTTAGTAAATTATTTTAAATGTCTGCGATCGACTGTCGAACTGTTCGCGATCGACCGTTTGCCCACCCCTGGTCTATACCATAATTAATTCAATTTGAAAGTTATTCATAATTAAGAAAAAAACAATTTAAGTAATAATAGCAGTTTTCGAATTTCACGCGACAACGCACCAATAAATGTGAATCACAGTTTGCCTATACTGTCAAATGTATTTGTTAGGTTAGCTGTCATTGACTCTTCCGTGTGATTGATTGCTGTAGTTGATTTTCAAGCGACTGTATTGATTAGCTAAATAAATCAGCTTTTTCCAAGACTAGAGACGTTATACACACGCTAATCATTAAGTATGTACATATCTAAATCCGTAAATAAATAGCAACCAGTGTTTCAACATAATCTCAAATTATAGGACGATCTCCTGAAATCGTTCATGATTGTTACAGACTATTTTGACTATTTATTGGGAATTATGAAAGCTACTTATCTTAAAGATGATTCAAACAATCTTCCTCGTGTGGATATGGACATAACTAGATACTTTTATGTATACAGCGTTCACGATGTTTCTGGGTCGTATATGGCTAGGGAAGAATGACAGTTTGAGTATTGTAAACCGGGCTGCTTATTGACGCTTAATGTGCTTTAAGGTTATGATTTTATAATAATTTAACCACAGATTAAATAAAGGTCAGATATTTCACTTTGACAAATTTGTGAATTTTATTGCGCGCTCTCTCTCTCTCTCTCTCTCTCAAAGCAACTCCCAGAGCCTGCTATTTTAACATGTACTGTGCAAGCGCGTAAAAAAGTAGGCGTGGTAAACTCCCAGAGCTGCAAATGTAAATGTGCAGAGACCAAAAATGGGAACATTGGTGGAATAAGAAGTGAAATATCTGACCTTTATTTAATCTGTGATTTAACTTCACGCTGTTGTCTTTTTTGTAATTCTGTAAATATAAGGAAAACTTTCACGCTTAATTTGCCACGGATATTAAAATAGTTATTTATGCAACAAGTGAGTCAAGTGTATCTTTTTTTATGAGAAGAAAACTTTACCGCACGAGCCGAAGGCGAGTGTACAAATCCGCCGAGTGAAAAAAAGTAACTTTACTCACGAATTGCATACAAAACTTTTTTCACGTTCGTAATAAAAATTAAGATCTACCTACTGCAAAAACAGCTTTTTATTTGAAAACATTGATGTTAAATGTACAATTAGTGTGTATCATAGCAACGGCAACCTTCTATGTTTTGTGTTGAAATATTTTGCTTTAAAAAATGACACGTTACGATACTTTGTTTCACTCAAATGCGTGAAAAAATGAACCGTTATGGCACTTTTTTTCACGCTTTTATCGCGATGAAACAAAAGCATCCTTTATAAACGAAAATTAATGACAAATGTTGCACTTTTTTAACGACCGTGAAAAAACGTGTTTTTTGGATGCTGAACCTACTACTGTTACACCAGGCTACAAAATAACGTCGGACTATTCTATCCTTGTTTTGCATATTTATCACTGAAATACACAGTGATATTTATGCTTTACAACTGTAACAGTTATATACAAATGAGTGAATTAAAGGAAACCTTTGCCTTTTCTTACAATATACACGAACGAGTTTATTTACTTCACACTTAAGCATCTCTTTTTTGATTTAACCTTTATTCTACCAAATATTTATTATCACTACGTGATTAAATAATGTGTATAAAAACAATACGAGCAAACAATAACAACGTGAGGTTATGAGATGTGCTTATGATCTCTGGCTTTTCTAGACGAAGCGTTGCCGTCCTCATCGCGCGTTGCAGCCTGCCACTTTCGGGCTATTTTACCTTACGCGTGCGCAGGAAACGTTTTCGTACTGGCGGTCTACTTCCCTTCCGAAGAACACGCGTCGTCGGAACGTCAACGTTAGCGTTCGCCACGCGCGAGGAGTCGCAAATTGTGCAAGTCCGACGTCGAAACACTCTCTCTCTCTCTCTCTCTCTCTCTCTGCGACACCTAAACCGTCTTTTGTTTTTCCTGGCAGATATCCTGTATCTCGGGAACGGCGGCTGGTCTAATCAAGAATGGGCAGTCAAATTGGCAGCTAGAAAAAAAAGAACCAAAAATGCCTGCCCACACATTTAACTTTTCAGGTCGTTAGATATGGACATTATGAAATATTCTTGGATTCGAATCTGCCCAATAGCAACAATTATGGCGATTTACCGTATCATTTACAAAAAAAGAGCATTCATCGGAAAACCCGACATTAAATAGAAAACTTGAATTATTCGTCGCTCGTTCCTTTATGACCTAACATAATTGCAAACGACTGTCAAAGTCATCTTCGTTAACTTCCTGCAGCAACCGAGTCTTGTATGGGTGATACTTGTGGTGTTTTAAAATTCGTTGAATACTAGTTCTACTAACACCACATACAGCAGCCAATTGCTTCGTACTCAACGCTGGATCGGCAGCAATATGACCCAGAACTGCCACTTCCACTCCTTCATTTCGTATGGAGTTCTCAACGTTTCTCTTTTTACTGACCATGAATCCTGCTTCCTGGAATTTTGCTACTAACTTTAAAACATGCTTGGGACCTACATGTTTATTTGTATATCGTTGATTGAACAGCTCGGCAGTTCTGTTTGCATTTTCATTATTTCCAAATAGACGTGCAATCATTTCAATCCTTTCTGGAACCGAATAACCCATAATGTAAGTTTTTCTCTATTTACAACAACAAATACTAGAAAATTAACTTGCCGCCCACACTAGGAAAATAGAAAATAAATATGACAGACTTGTCTAAAGTGAATGCAAGATTGTCAAATTAAATGAGAACACATATCAAATATGAAAATTTAAAGATCATGCAGTTTTCTGCGTTGTAGATTTCACACCCTGTGTATTCCAAGCAAATTGACCGAATTTAAAACTTCAAACGGGACAACGTGGAGAATTGAAAGTCCTTTCTAATGATGTACCACTTAAACTCCTTTCCCCATTAGAAATTCTTGAGGGGTTGACGCCCCCCTAGGGGGTTGTGAAGTTTAGGTTTCGAATTGTACGTTGAGAAATGCCTCCTTCCGCGTACAGATCGGCATATTTTAGAGTTTTTTAGAAAAATCATTTTCGTGGGAGTTATTCAGTTTGTTTCGTTTTCGTTGGGCCACCCCGTATAGTTTGCATATCGAACTTACTTGTAATTAAGGAACCGATTTATTGGGAGAAGCCAGTTCGCCTTGTTCTGAAACGAACAACGTTTTTGCGTATTGATTTTAAGCAAAGATTTCATACAGTATAAAACAAATCGTAGGCAGAAGGAAATAAAATATCTTTTTTATTGGCGCATTTTAAAACTGCGATACATCATTATAAGCGTTGTTAATAATAATAAAACTATTGTTTTGTTTACTAATTGGCTTAATAAATTTTAATGAGGAAATAAAATAAATTAAATGATTTCCCATTACAAATATTATTGCTTTTAGAATTCAAAAACGTTTTGTAAGTAAACTTTACAGAAGCAGTGTTACTGCGTGTCGTTTTATAACGGTTATCAAGCATAATTTAAATTAAATAAAATTACTCTTGGTACACCGGTTGTAAATAATTTTCAATTTAAACGCTTTACCTAATTTGCTTAATGCGGAAAATCTAAATGCACATTATGTACTCACTCATTTTTAAATTTCTTAATGGTTTAATTCAACTTGCAATACATAGTTAATTATAAAATAAAAACAATCAGTAATATAGAAATACGCAAGAATCTTCAATTAAAAAATGCTAGTTGTTTTCAATAATTACTTGAGAAGTGTGGGTTTTGAAGTTAAGAAATTTATTCTGGATCTAATTATGATGAAAATTCGAAATAAATGGAAAATATCGTGATGTCATTTGATACGATCCCTTCTTCAACATTTGTTTTTTTTTTGCTTCTATCATATTCATAAATTGTCATTGCTGTATAAGGTTATGTTACAATGTCACATTTTTTGTTTAATTGCTTTCCATTTGCTTTCACAAAGGGCCTTACGAGATAAGCAGTGACTTTGGATCCCGTTAAATTGCTATTACAAGACAGTATTTTGTATAGTTTGTATGCATTATACACAATGTAGATTTTTATGTGTAGGTATAGTTTTTGTCTATTTTTTAAATTTTGGATCCACCTAACCTACTGCCATGATGACAAACAAATATATGAGTCATAGGCGTAACATCACGAAACGTATTTTGTTATAATAAATATTTATTAAATATCATCCTGAACCAACAATCTAATCTGTTTACACAAGGAAATTCACATAGGAAACACGCTACAGATAGGAGGTATTGTTACTGATCAAAGCTTTTAAATGATAATAAGGAAAATATCGAAAATATCCGCGTTTCACCCATGGTTTCATCGCATTTCATGTTTACTTTCCCTATTAGTATATTACCAATTTTCACGCCAGGTGTCACCCGCTTTCACATATTTATAGAGTTCTTTTATAATAATAGTTAGAAGAGTTAGGACAGCGTATAGATATTGACAAGTAGACAAACTCTTACAAAACGCGGGAAATTAGCTCGGAAACAAACACGCGAGTTGGTTGGTAGTACGCGTTTCTATAATAGATGTCACGACGGTCAAACGCAGCGCGAGGTTACCGGCATATAGTAATTGAGGTTAAACCAGTGTCGTACACGTTTTCATAGTTTTATATATTTATTTAGCGCTGGTGAATTTTTACAAATATGTCTTTGAGGAGCATTTGTATGGTGAAAGGGTGCCGTGCAAATAACGAAACGTTTAATGTACATTTTTTTAAAGTTCCCAAGAATAAACACAAAGGTAAGGAACAAAAGTTTTGTTACTTCCGATTAACTATAATGATGATAAATATTGTAGATATGAAGAATGGGCATGTTTTAGCGGAGTCTATGATGTGTACCAAAATAACTTAGATGTGTTGGTGCAAAGTTCATATTATAAGATCTGCTCAGCACATTTTGAAGACCATCTCATTAAAGGTAGAAATAAGAAATGTCTTATTGCAAATGCGATATCAACAATAATAACTCAGAAAACAGCAGAACAAGATACAAGTCAGGTGCTGTTAGGTATGCATATCTAATAAGCTTTTAATAAATATCGTAGTAGTATTTACTAATTCAACTCATCTAACGATGACTGTTAAGTAATTCATTATTTATACTTTTGAAATAATCACAAATATATATTTATATCATTACTAGAATTTATTAAATTGCAAGAGGAATATTTGTAGTATCCCCATTTAAGAAGTTTTTAATACTTTAATTTTCTATTTTATTATAAAGATAAACGATATTTCAACTGATATAATTTAAATGAAACAAATTTAAAGCTATTTCTAAATTTAATAAACAAACAGGTGTTGTTTAAAGTAAGATTATAATGTTTGCTTGTATGTTGACTGTTAATGTTTTCTTACATATTTCATGTTTAACAGATTCTGATGTGCATATACAAGTACCACCTACAACAGAACCTCTTGATCTTGCCGTAGTACTTAATATGTTTCCACCACCATCTCAGCATATCCAAACCTCAAGTCATTGAGCGAGAGGACACCGAGAAGAAAAGCATTGCGGCTTAAGATTCGTTCATTACAACAAGTTCAGTCATTGAGGAAACAGCTGCAGATTGCTAATCAACCACTGCAAGACTATTTTCAACAATAGCGCTATTGTTGTGATTTTGATTTTTAAATTGAACTTTCACAGAGAACCAATCTGTCAAAACAAAACAAAATCTAAATTAGTTCCAACGGCTCTAACAAAGTATCGGAAATGCATATATAATGTGGTTTGTGGGAAAGTAAGCCATTGCAAATCATAACAAATTAATTATGTCAATGAATATAAAAACTACAAATTGAAATTCAGCATAAGTCAGTCCTGCCTTATTTAGTAATTAGTTTAGAAACATAAAATATTTTCAACCTGTACAATAAGTTAATTATTATAGTTAGCAGTTGTATCATATTGCATGTAATTTTGACTTATTTTATTTAAATTTTATAAAACAAGAGAAATAATATTAATGTAATTGTCGATAAAAAACAATAGTTATACATAATACATGTATAAATAAATAATTTTTTTATAAGTAATATGAAAACAACCAATTTATTTTTTTTTTTGATTTATTTAAATGTAACCATTGAAGATAGATATTTGTGTACAAGAACAATAATGTACCTAAAATGTATTGTGATAAATTTGATTTCTTTGGATATTTGTGCATGATTTACATCCTCATCTTTAATTTAACACAATGCCATTATAAATTTGGTAAAATGAAATTTAATAACAAACAATGCAATGGTAGCCTTTCTAGTAATTCATAATGTCTATAAATAAATCTACGCGCGCCACTAATACAAGCGCAGCGCCACCAATTCGAAATATCGGTACTACCAGCCAACTCTTAGTTCAAGGTCACCGGCCGGCGTTTGAAAAGAACAAAAGATTTTTGAAGAGTTGTTCTACTTGTCAATATCTATACGCTGGTTAGGACGTGTTGGTAACAGAGACTAGAACCCTTTTCAAATAAAGGTTCCGGTTCCGGTTCTACGTGGTTTAAAAATAAAGGTTCCAATTCTGGTTCCAGGGTTTTTTTGGGTTCTATAAGGGTTCAAATAAAAAACATGTTTAATTGCAAAACTAAAATTTTAGCATATATTAAAACAGATTATTATACATTGGAGAACCAAGATTACATAATTCAATTTTTTTGCGACCAAGGTTGCAACAGTCACTAATTTCAAAGTTAGGTGCAATTTTTAATGTACATACACAATTTATCAGTGCGTTTTTAGCGAATAACTGGTAATGTTAGTCTCTAAATGAAATAACTTGCAGCAACTTCCAACTTCCAATGAACATGAAGCATTTGTTATCTTGCTATCTTTGTTTATTCTCCTGGTCAATTAAGTTGTGTGAGAGTGTAAGATAAATCAGTGCACTCAGAGCCAATGTAGGTAAAATAGTACATCATTAAGTAGTGACTACGATACCGCAAACACCAAATAGCAAAGTTTATAAAGGAATGAAACAAAGAAAGTCATGGCACCGAAATTTGGAACCGAAAAGAACCGGTTCCTACTGCAAATTCTAAGGGCTTCAGTTCTAAATTTGACAGTGAGCACAATAAAGGTTCCGGTTCCGTTAAATTCAACCGGTTCGGGTACCGATTCCGGTTCTTTTAGGTTCCGGTTCTAGTCCCTGGCTGGTATTTTTATTAATTGAAGTATTGTATTAATAAATTAAAATAAACTAGAGATTATTAAAGGATGAAAAATATGGTTTACAATGAATAAGAAAAAGACAAGGTACAATACGCGCACGTTTCCTATTTTAAAAACTTTTCATTCTTAAAATTCTTAGGTTATGTTTGATGGACAAAATTATTTTGTTTTTTTAAAAATGAATTCACCGCCAAGAGCAAACATCTCGAGCCATCTCGATAACGGTCATATACGATCATTGACATTTATAGGTTAGAAATTATAATATGTATACATTTTTTTTTAAGTTTACTAACATATTTGTTTAATTATGATTAAAACCTGTTAAATCTATAACAGAGATTTATTACATTATAATGTTCCTATTTGAAAATAGTGAGAAATTGTCTATAAAAAATCTATAAAACATCAGCATCAGATTTTTTCATAAATTTCTCCAAAGTTCTGTATAATCTTCAAACATTTTTATTGCAACGTTTAAAATTTGATATGATCTAACAGTTTTTGTAAATCTAAAGTATGAAGTAATTATTAATGTCTTGTTGCGTGTTAGTCTTTTTTCTTTGCAAAGTTTGTATAAGTATATCCTATTTCTTCAGCGTAGTAGTCTTCATTATTGGCTTTGCATATTTGTCGAGTTGAGCAAAGTCACAGTATCGGCGGCCATAAGTGACGATTTTAGGAACCTAGTGTGCCTTGATATTGTTTTATTAAATCTCCTTTTTTTAATAAGTAGAGTGTGGACACACTTGTCAAAGAAGAGAGACAAAAATATACGTTAGCTCTCTACTCACACAGTGAGTGTTAAAGATGGAATAAGAATTTACTATTAAAATTCTTTTTCTTTCCTTTACACCCACAGTGCGAGCAGAGAGCTAACGTATATCTTTGTCACTCTTGTTCGACAAGTGTGTCCACACTCTCCCATTAGAAAAATGACATTTAATAAAACAATATCAAGGCACACTATAGGAACCAAGGCGCGTCGATCGCAGTCCACTTTTTATATTTATACGATGTATTAAGAAATGTTATTAGTACTAATTGATCGTGAAGGTGATCGTTAAGTTTGAGGTTAATAATAACAACCAGAAGATTTACACTGATTTATATTCTTTAAGTTCGCAATTTTATTCACGTTCATGTTACCGTTCCGTTTAAGCGTTGATATGTCAATCAACGGTTTAAGTAAATTGTGCATTTCCCTTTTATTCAAAAGGGCCATCTGTTGGTTTATGATTTTTTGCAAATAGTTTGATTGTGCCCTTTTAAATATCATAAGAAAGTGAAAAAGTACTAAAACCATATAACATATTTTCCTTCAAATGACATTTTTTTTGGTATTACTGTTTAATTTGAACGGGTTGTGCATTATATCAAACTATAGATGTTTATAAAAGGTAGATGAACCTATATATCATGTTAAAATTCTGCACTTTTGTAACAATAAAATACTATTAGAGCCATTTAATATTATATTCAAGTATTAACTATTTAAGTAATTACTTGAACACAACCTTCAATGATCTATCTTTTCTAATATAGATCGACATTATTAAAATTAAAGTGACAAATTTGAAATTTCATGTAAGGCTTATAAGTTATAAATTATAATTATTCATTGCAATCTTCATTCGGACTCTTAAAAAGCACGCATTTTATTTAAAAATAAGTTCTAAAATAAAGGGAATAGTATTAAGTGTTTTCTTCATGGCCATGCCATCAGTTTTAATAATAAAGTATTTGTTATTGGCCCTAAAAACATTTGGTTGGGTATATTAAAAGATTTAACAATCGCAACTGGGTACTTATAGTTAGTAAATAACCACAGTTTACTAAGGTTTCATCTTAATTTAATTTGACTATACACATATCGTATAAATTCTTTTAATTTAGTCATAATTGAAATATAAGAATTATGATAAAATAGAACCTATAAACACAAAAATATTTTTTAGGTTATAATGGCTTACTTTGACACTTGTCTGCAGTATTACTTTCTGTTGCGTAGGAAAATATCACTTTTATTAAAGAACTCCGAAAGAGTCGTTAGTGAATTTGCGAAGTCTGTTTTTAATTTGAATATGTGACAAAGTACCTAACCTATGAATATGGCAAGTATAAAGCAATGTTGCCATACTCTCACGGTTCAATTTCCATCCGAAATGTAGAATATTTCCCTTAATTTTAAAATTACTCTTTTTATACAGGGTGTATTATTTCAGGTAGAGAATATCAACGCTACTGGATTCTGCATCAAAAACTATGCAAGAAACTCCAGTACCAATTTGTTATTAACTCTTCGGTTGTGGAAATATTAAGAGTCGTATATTTTTTTATAATTTGCTTATGACTGCTCAAGATTATTAAATAAAAGTAACCACCCATAGTTTAGGTACCAGAAAACATAAATCAATCATATTTCTCTCCTATTTACCAACAATTGTCTTTAAAATGGCTTTTACATAATGGAATTGCTTTGATTTTTACTTGTTTGTAGAAGAATACTGTATTTACCTAGAAACAATAATAACGAGCAGCAAAAATATTACTAAGATAACCATGTTAATAAACTTATGACCTATTCTTACTCTACTTACAATTATTACAGTTATCATACAGCGTTGCAAGTATTAAAAGTTTTAAATGACCTGTATTTCGAAAAATATGCGTTTAAGACGAACATTTTTATAAAATCTTTTGCTCAATTTTTCAAGGAGAATCGAGTGGTGCTAATATTCTACACCTGAAATAATACACCATGTATATATGCTAAATTTTTTTATCATATACTAATATTACTATTAAACAAGATTTGCAAATTTTAGAACAGCTTCTTGTAGTATTTATATCAAAATCTCTATTAGTAGTACTGTAAATAAGAACTCACCTTAAATTTTGATTGATTGAACGCCAAACCGCACTGAACTGAATAAGATATACGTAAAATGCTGATTGAGTGTACAAATTTGTTTTAGTCATCAGATCTTCATGGTCTTTGAAGGTTTAAAACCTACACTATCGATGTTTTTAGAGAAAAATGCAGATTGCAAAATTTTGATGCTGTTCATTGCTTCATTTCCAATCCTGTTTCGCGTTTTTGCACGAATATCCATAACCGTGGAAAAGATGTTCATCGCCACTACTAGTAGAATTCATCGTTGACACAAATGTTAGTAAAGACTTCTTTAATAATAATCTCTGTTAAAGCAGTATTTAATAAACACCACTAAGCACTAAAACACTGAAAACTAAGATTAAACAGGTAACCGAATTAAACAAACTTAAAACACGTTAAGCACTTAAAATTTGTATGTGGATTGGACTTGGATGATTCGCACGCATTCTGTTTGCGCAAGAAACTATGTGTTAAACCATGACCATGCAGATTCGTCAAAATCAAGTGAATGCAGTCACTTAAAGTATGCGTTATACAGTTGGCCATGTTCTCAGGTGTATTAACGTTATCTGCATACTAATGAAAATAAAACGAAAAATAAAAAGTGTTGGTTTCATTAAATGAAATTTAGTAAAAAATTTAGAAAATTCCTTAGTTATTGTATAAAATCTACAAGAATATCCCTTAATTAAAGGATAAATTCCTCAGGTTGGCAACACTGACTTAGAATGACACGCAAAACCCTGACAGGGACCAACTTAAAATCTTAAATATAGAATTGCGCGTTCACTATAAAAACATACTATAGGTTATACCGATGAAAACGGTATATCTTATAAACAGCAAATAACACCATTTAAGAATTTATTATCCTGTTATTATTAACTGATATAATACTAGGCTATGACCATTACACAATTTTGATGGATACTTTAAACACAGCCAAGAAAATGACGATTGCGCAAGTGACATTTGTGTTATTTTAATCTAACCTTAATTAATTAATTTGACTATACACACACTGTATAAATTCTTTTATCTACGACTCTTCAATAATATAGTCGTCATACGCGTAACCATAGAGATATAACCATACTCATAAAACGCTAGTGAATTATATGGATTTTATTCACTGGCGGTGTTTTGTTGGTTGCCTATTTATAGATATAAACAAAATAGAAATTGTTATAATCTCAAACTATTTATTGTTAGAAAAAAAAATTTGTACATCATCTTCAGAGGATCCTTGTATTCCAGGTCTAAAACTCTCTTTGTGAAGATTGTTTACTTTCATTGACTTCTACATCTTCAAGAATTTGGACATCGCCTCCCTCAGGGGAGTCTACCTCCAGATCATCCTCAGAAGTGTTAGAATCGTAGATAAAACGTCGTATTCGACTCACACATAATGGGCATTATGTACTCGTTGAATAATATACCATTCGTCTAGTCATAATTGAAATACAAAAGTTATAATAAAGCAGAACTGTAAACACAATAATATTCTTTAGGTTATAATAGCTAACTTTGACAGTTGTCCGCGGTACTACTTTTGGTTGCGTAAGAAAATAGTAACTGAATAGAAAATTTCAAATCTTCAATAGCTATAAATCTTACAGTAGTCATAGAAATTTAAAAGCGTCTTGCATCACAAAAACTCTTAATATTATTGCTAATATATCTATTTTATGGCTGCTGTCAGTATTAGCTGTACATGTGGCCTCTTCATGTATACAGGGTGCTGCTTAATGTTATGTGCTTATTTTAATGGGTGATTCTTGGGCCAATTGTAAGTCGAAAAGTTTATAAAAATGTATGTCCTAAAATGCTTGGTTTTCGATATACAGGGTGTTAAAGTTTCCATTTTTTCGGTTTTTTGACAAATTGTCAAAACACTAGATAAGAATAAGCGTTCATTAAAAAAAGAGTCAAAACGTTTCCTTAGCAACAGACATAGCTAACTTAATTTTATGTAAACGGTCTTCGCTTAGGAACAAGTTGCAGATATCCATGTAATGAGTAATCTCCGTAATATTTTAATTATTTTCTTTAGAATGGTAAGCTATACGAAAAAAATAAAAGAGGAATTGTTTGTTTATAGTTGAATGGTAATTAATAATAAAATAACACTTTCGAAAAAACCAGTGGCGTTAAAATTGTATCGTAACCTAGCCATAGCTATACCACTGGTTAAATAAAACAAAAAACTGCTTTAGATCAAAAGTGTGTTTTTATACCATAACAAACTATACTAAGATTTAATGTAATATCTCAAACAGTTTTCGAAATTTTTGGTAAAAACCGAAAAAAAATAAAAAATCCAACACCCTATATATCGAATATATACATTTATATGAACTTTTGCACTTAGAATTGGTCCAAGAATCGCCCATTAAAATAAGTACATAACATTAAGTAACACCCTGCATAAGTATATTCATAAATTCAGCAATAAGCGATCTAATGACACGGTGAAAGTCCTTTCGATGTTTGAGTCCAACCATTAGAGTGCATTAGAGGCTGTGTATTCTGCAAAAAGGGCAACGCCACAATTTTTTAATTTAAATTTTTCCACGAATCACATTCGTGATCTCGTAGAATTTCTCTTAAAGTATTTTCTCTTGCCGGATAAAGAAAAAATATTACCTAGATTTAATTCTTGAATGTGTAACTTTAATTCAAGCGGGTGGCAAACGAGAAATGTTCAAAAGAGATTTTGTAACCATATACGTTACCGATTGACCTTGGGAATTTTCATAAGTAAACGTTTTCAGAATGTCTAATATACATATGCGACAGTTCAGAACACGAACAGCTAATTACAGCAGGAGCACTTTTTAACCCCCTTGAGTATATGCAACTGCATGTACACTTCAGCTTTCTGTCAAATATAAATCTACCATCCCTACTTCTATAACGTTATAGGTATATTGCAATATAATAATGTGGGTTTGTTTTCGTTTTCTGTGATTTTACGTTTGACTTTGATCATGTATACTAGTAGTTAATAGTTTATTTTGTGGAAATAAAGATGTGTGTAAACTATGTCTTATACACCGTGTTCGTTTTAACATTTGCTATAGGGAAGTAGTATGGAAAATCTGAAATATGTCAAATAGTTCGTTCTCGAATAAAAGTCGGTGAAATTAATAGTTGCAATCGATAAATAAGATATTTTAACGTACTGTCCAAAAATATTACCCTTAATATTTAGTACAAGGGTAATATTTTTGGACAGTATGTTAGAATATCTTATCTATCGATTGCAAATATTAAGGGTAATATTTTTGGACAGTACGTTAAAATATCTTATTTATCGATTGCAACTGTTAATTTCATCGACTTTTATTCGAGAACGAACTATTTGGCATATTTCAGATTTCCCATACTAATTCCCTATAGCAAATGTTAAAACGAACACAGTGTATTATTGCTTCTTATTATCATTAATACGATTACATATGAAGGGTCCAGGGGAATAACGATGAATGTCACAAAAACATGAATTAGAGAAATTTCAACTTATATGTTCAAAACATTCATTGGTTCTTGCTGTTTTGTTGAAACATATTCGCTTATATTTTGATATTGTCAGAATTTATGCACTGGATAATAAATGAAAGTTATAGTATTCTACTGTAGTAAGTAAATAGCACCACTAACTCAATTTCAGCATCCATGTGACATTCATCGTTATTCTCCTGGACCCTTCATATGCTATAAAACTGCACGTCCTCTTGGTGAAATCTAACCCAATCCAATTCTATTAAACAAGAGAACATGTAAAGTAATAGAATAATAAATTAATTTAATTTGATTAATGAAATCTAAATTTAGTTTTTGCGTTCAGACTAATGGAATTGTAAAACTTGACTGCATTATATCTGAAACTTCTTTGAAATAAGGTAGTTAGGTGATAGAGAATTGTAAGGATGCACCTATATCTGGTATTCAACGAATGAACTTGTACTCGAGGCATTAATTTAGAATTAAGAGATGTAGAAAAAGATTTAAATGTACTATTAAGAGAATATACGAATTATCCTAATTGATACCAACGATTCTCCATGTTTAGCCAAACAAGTTCATTAATTTTTAGTGAAAGTATGATCCTAACAATTTAAATTGCATATAAACCATCAACAACACCAATTTTGTACGTTTTGAATACCATACTCGTAACTAGCATCAAGACGTAATAAACATTTTTTTAATTTTTTATTTAATGTAAAAAACCTAATTTAAGAATGGTTTTAATACGAGTAAATTACATGGACATTGCATTTTTAGAATTTAAAATATAGGTAGGTAAATATCGCAGATATTGTAACTCGGTATATAGAAAACGCGATGCATTTTACAACTACTGTTTGCTGGGTTGCATATACATAAGGGGGTTAAAAAGTGCCCCTGCTGTAAATAGCCGTTCGTTTCAGAACTTAAGAACGCTACATGTTATCCTTTTTAAATATGTATGTTAAATAAAGAAAGGTGCATGTATGTACTATCACGGCAAAAAAACGGAGCACCACACAGGTTTTAAAGTTACCCCCTGTAAATCTGTCTTTCAGTTTAAGTAAAACTATTATGTAAGTAAGTATCTTATTAATTGAACCGACAAATCTACCTTAAAGCCTGATACAATAGAAAGAAATTTTGTTAGAACCGACGTATCGTCAGACAAGTGTGTCCTGGTTTTTTTTTGCCGCGATAGTACATACGTTGTATAGTAACAAACGATCATTAAAATTCCAGTTCTCGGTAGGCTACGAAATTTTTTCGTAGGGCGTAGCTTAGACACAACGCATGCCAACACATAACCTATAAACTGATGATTTTGCCTTGATTTCAATGCAAACTGTCAATTTTGTAGATAATTTTCCGGAATAAGCTAAAACATGATTTTTTCTTTCATAGCCTCTTGGGAACTTAAATTTTAATGATCGCATGTTACAAATACTATTGTATTAGATCATACCTGTCATACTGATATTTTCTACATTTTCTTTCTTTTTTTTCTTGACTTCTTTTCAGGATTTTTGAATCTTTATGTGATCTATTCTGTGTAAAAGCTTTTCCTTCTTTTCTAAGTTTAAAATATTTACTAGCAGGATGTTTAGGGCCAGGAAGTTTGTGAACTAATGAAGTAAGAAAATTTGTACGGCAGCGTTCGGTTCATAAGAGTGATAAAATTGCTAAGAACTATTTAATTTTAAATTTAAAAAGCAATCAATTAAGGTGGAAATATAAACTTTTAATATCCTACACCAGTAAAATGTCAAAAAATTATTTGAGGTTATAATATAACTGACAGTAGTTGTCAAGTACAAGTACATTAGGGATTTTGTTTTGATGTATTACTAGCACTGTAAAAACTATAACTTTTGATTCTACAATTTCTGAATTGGTCTGTAGTGTATTTGCTTTCGTTTATGTGTGTTCGTGTGATGCTAATAATAACAGAACTGTTTATTTTTTAGATTATACCCTCAATACACAAAATTATTACTTTTATTCTAATTTGAAAATGTGACAAAATTTAAAAAAATAGACAAAAAATATACACTTAAAAATCTATATTGCACATAATAAATACAAAATGTTGCAATTTAATCTTGACTTTGAAGGCCTGTAAGTTCTTATTAAACGTTGTCCCATTACTTTCCGAACTCCCTGTATATGAATGCAAAGCAAAAATAGAGGACAGATGAGTTTTGCACAAATGCAGGGTCAAGAAATGATATGAATAAGGCAGAACTCAGATGAAATTTACATAAACTACAATCGCCATTAATCAGTACATTATTTTGATTATTTAAATTTTGATTCCTGCAACAAATTAAGTCATGCATTCGTTCAGCATTATCACTTTATATCAACAAGGTTTTATATAACAAAAATCCATATAAATAAATCTTTTTACTCTTTAAAAAACACAATTACACATATTGCTTATTAATAAATAACATTTTTACATCATTTTATCACAAAAACACAAAAAAGAGTACAACTTAAAAAAATAAATTTTTGTGACATTAATCATAGCCATAGCTACTTTCACTATTTTTGTCTGATGAATCTTCATAATCTTCGTCTTCATCTTCCTTAGAATCTTCATTCTTAACAGGTTGAATGACCTGATTTGCAGATTTTTGATGGAAAACAAATGATATGTATCTAGACATGTCCCAAATTTGTTTAAGAGCCTAAACAGATAAAATTTAATTCCTAAATGTCACATTCTAAACGTATCATGAAAGGCATACCAAATCAGCTAATCCTTTCTTATCCCAACAATGATACCAATTAATTAAATCAGACGTACAGTCAGCATCATCTGGAGGATTTTTAATTTGTATTTTATTCAAACAACGTTTACATTTTAAACGAATGTGTGTATCAGATTCGGTTTCTTCAAGACGAAATAGTTCCCTTAATTCAGCTGCACTAAAATGTCTTTCAGTCTCTTCATTCATGTCGACTACAGTTGAACTTAAGGCTTTTTTATGAGCTTGCCTTTGGAAAATTTTTTCTTCTATTGTACCAGTCTATGTAAAATAAAAATTAAAGAAAAAGAAATTACTCTTACCCACTTTCACCTATGTAAGATTGTTATTTCTTTAGATTTGTTTTTGCAAAATCACTACACCAAATTTAGCAAAAATAAATGGTTGATGCTTTTAAAAACTTACCGCAAGGAACCTGTATATATAACAAGGTTTCTTCTGTCCATCTCGCCAAACTCTTGCCATTGCCTGGTCATCATTAGCAGGATTCCAATCAGGGTCAAACATCACCAATCTGTTAGCTCCAATTAAATTTAAACCGCATCCACCAGCTTTTGAACTCAACATAAAAATAAACTCTCTTGATTCAGGATCATTAAATTTCTCAACTACTTTACTTCTTTTCTTTATTGTCATCGTTCCATCCAGTCTCACATACAAATAACCCCGCTTTCGACATAATTTCTCAAATAAATCCAATGTTTGCGTGTAATTCGAAACCAGCACAATTTTCTCATTAGAATTAGCTTTAATATTTGCAAGAAGACAATCAAGAAGCATCAATTTACCAGAGAATTCAGGATGGACATCATTATCATTCGATTTCATCGATGGGAATAATTGTAAGGCATTTTCGAAACCATCAGCACCTTCTCTTATTTTATCTAATATTAAATCGGGATGATTACAAAGTTTCTTTAAAGTGGTTATGCTCGCTAATGTGCTCAAAGTTTTCGATTGTGCATTTCCTGTAACAGTTCTACGTATCGATTCTGAATTGATGTAATTTAAATAAAGTTCTTTTTGTAGAGGAGTTAATTGGCAGCAAACAATCATTTCAAATTTAACTGGCAGGTATTTTGTTAGTAAAGCGCTTGTGCGGCGAATTAAACATTTGTTTACGAGCGTTGTGAGTTCTTGTAAACATTCTTGGGCATGTTGTCTTTCTAAATCTGTTGCGTATGAATCTTGACCTAAACACAAGAATAAATGCTGCTCTTAAACAAGCTGAATTAATTAGCAGTTTTATGAACAGTTTGTCATAAAGCATTTCACTCTGTTCCGCAACTGAAACTATTTTGGCATCCAACGTGTGGCCTTTGTCATTTACATTTCTACACCACAAAAATAAATAGTTAAACACATACCTACCTTTCATTATATAATTCTCATATTTTCTTCTAAATTCTTGTGCACTACCTAGAAGTCCTTCATTTACAAAATGAATCAAACTAAAATATTCTGTGAGATCATTCTGAATTGGTGTACCACTCAATAAAACCCTTCTTTTAGCTTTCAGACCCATTAGTGCCCTATACGTTTGATTCTCACAATTCTTCAATCTATGCCCTTCATCACACAGAACCAATCCGATCCCACTGCTATGCAATATATCTGCATGCATCCGAAATGTTTCATATGATATTATAAGCACAGGTATAGCTGTACGTCCCTGACCCTGCATATATTGCGCTAACTTTTTCTTTGCATCTGGCCCACCATCCATAATTAAAGCACTGAGACGTCCACCTAACCACTATAATAATCACATTTTTTAAAACGTTTTAATCTACGCATATAATTACCTTGTTAATTTCGTTACTCCAATTTCTAACAAGTGAACTTGGACAAACTATAATTGCTTTATCTATTGTCGGTCTACAATTAGGACCTTGTCTAAGAAGAGTCCACAGCAAAGTTATACATTGTAACGTTTTACCTAAACCCATTTCATCAGCCATAATGCAGCCATAACTATCCGGAATTTGATCTCCAGTGACACAATCATACATAAATTTGACTCCCTGTTAAGCATTTCATTTTATATCCATAACCGTTAAACCAAAACAACAAGACTTACCTCCCTCTGATGAGGCCGTAAAATATTACTCAAAATTGGATCTACAACTACATGAACTAATATTTCACTAAAAATAAAAATATTTAAAAGCATAAATAGGTGCTTATTATAATTGATAACTTACATATCATTTTTCAACTTGTCATGTTCAGATACTTCAGGTGGAGCATACAAGATTAAGGCATTTGGTGTGTTAGGATCATATAAAGCTCGACGCACTTGACTACGACGAATACCCAGATTTTTAGTGGAATTAGACCCTATATAATTTGGAACTGGACATTTGAATGGTCTTGAGAGTTTTTTAATAATCTCTTCCTAAAATTTAATAACTTTAATTTTATTTAAATGCAACTAAATATTCAAAAACTTGCATGATCAGAAGCAAGATTAACTATGATTTTATTTTCATTTAAAGGAGTCAGTGGTTTACGATATTTTGAAGTATTGTCTTCAGGAACTTCTCTTCCCCTTTTCCTGGATAAAGGAGTCAGGAGTCTACTTGTTTGTGTGAAATTACTACTAGCCTTTGCTATTTGACTAGGAGCTTGACTTCTTCTCTTTAAAAGAATAATAGAAATTTATATTTTGAGCCCAAAATAATTACAATAATAGAAATCTTACCATATCTGATATTCTTTAATACAGAAAAGATATTTTATTTCATTTTTCAGAAATCACAGCAATAACCGCAACCATAAACTTTGTTTATTTTGTCAAAAACGGAAGAGGTTATGCTTTTTGGCGGTTGTTTTAATAAGACAGCCCAGTATTGCCAAATCACACAGATGCTTTAAATGAATCTAAATTAAATATTAAAAATAAGATTTTAAAACCAATAATTGCAAATAATTCAAATTCGTGTTGGAAATAAAAAACAATAAATAGAAATTGTGAAAGAATTGGAATTTTTAAAATTAAAAAAGATTACATAACTTTGGCAACACTCCTTTAATTTGCTATTGGTACACAACACCGATGTTGTAATTGGTTGACTTTTATTATGATGTCAGAATTGTCATCCCTGTCATGTTTGACAAGAATATTTTAAAATGCCAATATAAAATGCCTTTTTTAAAAAACACTAATAGCATATTCGCTTGAAAGATGCATGATTTCTTAGCTTTCATGTAAGTAGAGTATTCAACTTTTTATTGTGTCTTTAATAAATAGCCAAAACAAACGTTTTGCATTAAGATAAATAGAATGAATTTTCTAACCTAAAACTATGCAATCAGTAGGATCTTATTACTTACGTGGTGTATTTATTATTTTTAGAATGTCGTTGCTGTATTCTGCAAAACTTCTTTTTGCATTTTTAATATTTATATTTACACTCTCATTTGTGGGACTACCTGCAATTCTTCTGCTATTACGATGGAAATTCACATCAGAAAAGCAAAGAAATAAATCAGACAAGTTAAAAGTGGCATTTTTTCATCCCTATTGTAATGCAGGAGGTGGTGGTGAAAAAGTTTTATGGGTAGGCTTACAGGCACTACAAAAAAAGTATAATAATCTTATAACTATTACAATTATTATATTTTATTATGATATTATTTTAGGTATCCAACGGCCGAATTTTATATATACACTGGAGATATTGAAGCAACCCCTCTAGAAATTGTAGAGAAAGTAAAGAAGAATCTAGATGTTAAAATAGATCGTAATGTTAAGTTTATATATTTACATAAGCGAAAATGGGTCGAAGCAGAAAAGTATCCTTACTTTACGTTACTTGGTCAAAGCTTAGGTTCTATTTATTTAGGGTTTGAAGCTCTCACTCAACTGAATCCAGGTAATTCATTACTTTAACGGTATTTTATTCAAATTCTATCAAATTTATTTTAGATATTTATATTGACACTACTGGGTACACATTCACCTTACCATTATTTAAATATATTGGTGGTTGTATAACTGGTTGTTATGTGCACTACCCAACAATAACAACAGATATGTTAAGAAGGGTCTCAAATCGAGTAGCTTTATATAATAATCGAACAATAATTGCGCGAAGCCCATTTCTAACAGCTGGAAAACTATTTTACTACCGAATATTTGCAGCTGTAAGTCTTCTAGATTTATATAATCCAAGTATCACTACTACTTTTACTTTCTAGCTTTACTCGTGGGCTGGTCAGTGTTCTGATTCTTCTTTGGTTAATTCTACATTCACATTAGAACATCTAAACAATTTATGGAGTCAACCTTTACATCTAGTATATCCACCGTGTGAAGTAGAACATCTTAAGAAAATTCCACGTGGCAAGAAGGAACTTGAGAAAATTCGCATTCTATCTTTAGCACAATTTCGACCAGAAAAGGACCATCCACTACAATTACAAGCTCTGTATGAATTACGCGAAATTATTCCAGAAGAATTATTTTCAAAAATAACACTTGTATTGTGTGGTAGTTGTCGTAATGCAGAGGATAGCATTCGAGTGAAAGACCTTCGAGATCTCAGTAAACATTTAAGTCTTGAAAATAATGTAGAATTTTGTGTAAATATCACATATGAAGAATTGTTACAAGAATTCGACAATGCATACATGGGTATTCACACTATGATGGATGAACATTTTGGAATTGCTGTAGTCGAACTTATGGCTGCAGGTTTAATTACGATCGCACATAAGTCTGGTGGACCTTTGTTGGATATAATTGAAACATCAGAAGCTTCACGATTAGGATTCTTAGCTGTTACTGCGCAAGAATATGCGTATACCATAAAGCATATTTTGTATTTAAGCGATGAAGAAATATGTGGAATTAGAGAACGAGCGAGAGCTTCTGTAGATAGATTTTCAACAAAGAAGTTCCAAGAAGAGTTTTTAAGAGCTATTGAACCATTATTTAAAGAGTGACTAATTTTTGTGTTGTTTTTTACATTCTGTATGATTTGTATGTATGTATAATGCCAGTGGATGTTTCAATTGATAATTTAAGTGGAGGTATTAAAAATAATAGATAAAAATAATTTAATAGTGTAAATGTCGAACTGAACTATAAATAAAAATTTTTTTTATTTTCCAAAGATTGTTTAATTAAGAACTAAGGTGAGACTTGAGGTTAGATGGAGATGGATAGGGAATAGTAAACAGAAGTAAGGAAATAAGGGCCTTGTGGAGATTTATACAAATGATGTTGAGGGTTGGGGGATGAGAGAAACAAGGAAAAAATAAGTTCTAAATCTTTTTTTGTCTTCCAGTGGAGTATTGGGCTGTTTTTCATAACTGAATTCTATTCAAGTTTCATAACCATTGCTATCGTTTTGAGACTGGTCCATATATTGTAAAATAAATAGAATTTCAAAATGTGTGGTGTCTCCATTGCCATATTTTTAAGTTATTGAATTTATTTCAATTGAACCATTTTTCCTTCTCTTACCATGTAAGAAATTCGTTTTGTGTATGCACAATCAAGGACCATCAACTTTAAACATGCATGTTGTTGTAATGGGCTAGTCCATAGAACTAAAAGCTACACTATCTAGCATTTCTTAACTTTAGTAGTCCTGCAGTAGACTCGAAACTTTTTACCATGACATTATACTATACTCTGTGACTGTGGTTCTGCACCACAATCTTAATATGTACTTTTAGTTTCAGGAAAATAGTAACAACCAAGGATGAGGAAAAAGTTGATGTCGTCATTGCTAGAGTCCCTAAATGTAAATATTTAGAAACTAATCATTGCAAGCTCTGCTTGTGTACAGGGTATATTATTTCAGGTGGAGAATATTAGCACCACTCGATTCTCCTTGAAAAATTGAGCAAAAAATGTCATAAAGGTCATTCAAAATTTTTAATATTTGCAATGCTGTATGAAAATTGTAAGTAGAGCAAGAATAGGTCATAAGTTTATTAACGTGGTTACCTTAGTAACAGTTTTGCAGATTGTTATTGTTAATGTTTCAAGGTAAATTATGCACATTAAGAATTCATATAATTTTCAAATACAGTAATTTGAAACTATTCTAATCATAGTAACTGCATGGTTGATCCATTGAATCAGTTCATCTTCGGTTGTAATCTCTTCTTGATAAACAAGAGCTTTTGGCGTTCCTCAGAAAAAAAAATTAAACAATTTAAATCTGGACTTCTTGGACACCACGCAATTGGACCACCATGACTAATCCAACGCTTTGGAAATTCTTGATTCAGCCAGGCTCGTGTTTCAATCCCCCAATAAGCTGGGGCCTCGTCCATTTGAAACCACATATTCATACGGGTTACTAAAGGCGGCACGTCTTCTAGCAGGTCCGGTAAATTCTTGGTAAGAAAATTAACATAGTTATTTGCATTTAAATGATGTGGCAAACCTCGAGGTTACATATGTATTTGACATTTTTAACAGAGCATAAACAATGACTTTGGATTAAAAAATGGTAGATTTCCGAAGAACGAATACCGCTTGCTATACTTTTTTTACAGAAAAATATTTGTTATATTTTCAATTAATCATTCTCAGTTTTTCAAAAAAATTTAAGAAAATTACCGTTGTTATATCATAAAACGTGTTTCAACATAGTTCGGTGTATGGTTCTCACATTAAAAATGCAAATTTTAACAGCCAAAATCTACAAATTTAGTACCGCAAGGGATATTGAAACATTTCCTATGTATAAAGGACATTAATAAATTTATATATTCATATTTTCAAGAAAATCTTATTTTCTAAGTATGTTTGCTTGGGAACGTTCTTAATTTGAAAATTAAATAGTACAGTAAAATTAGACCAAAGCACACCCAAATGCGGGAATCCAAAAAAAAAGTTTCAGTGTCCCAATTTGTTCATTACCCTTTTCTCTAACTTTAAATGTGATAAAAAGTCTCCGCAGCCAGAGCGTCAGGTTTGGGGAAGAGGAGAGGGGGGGAAGGAATAGGGAAAGTGTATTTTCTCAGTTTTTTTGTAAATATCTCGGAAACTATTCAATTTAGAGCTACTTTACTCTATAAAAAAAAAAGTGCAACCGAATAAAAAGCAATAAACCAACATTACCTACACGTTTTTGCATGTACGTTTTCTGCATTATCAATCAGTATATAACACAGTGGCATATCACTACACACCTAATGTTAAATTTCATGGCCTGCTCTATTTTTTGTTAAATAATCACACAGATAAATAGTAAGTACCTACCCATTCATACTATATGTCAACATAACCTCATTGCATTTATAAGAGGTTAAACATTTTTTTTCTTCAAATTCTCAACATTAATTTACCAAGTTCTTACCTTTTTCTCAATAGAAATCGCCTGCCTTTTCTGTTTGTGTTAACAGTATAATGGTTCTAGAGACTTCAAAACAAAACCAAGTGTTTTATATTAAAATTCAATTCTATTTAGCATTTTTTTTTAAACTTCTCTTTAACAAACAAAACTTCCAAATAAGCAAGCCACAAAATACAGTGTAACAAAGAAAAAAAGCAAAAATAAAGAGATTTATTTCATCATTACGAAATGATAATTTTTATTTGAAATACTTTTTTCCCATTAGGAACTAAAATTTCTGAAAGTCAGTCTTAATAATAAAATTACATTGAAAGAACTTAAGTACACATATAAATTAAAAATATTTTTATATAGATATAATAATAATAACTAAAGTAATTCTATTTGGAGCTCTTAAACAACACTAGTAAAATGTAAATATTATTTTTTCTATTTTAAAATCCCGATGCACATCACAGTTTATTGTGTCCATTAATTATAATCAATAAGACAATTACTAGAACAAGAGGAGGAAGAGATTAAAAAATAAAATGACTCTCGAATATACTATGTAAAAATGTTTGCAGGCAAAGAATTAACAATAAAATTGTGTTATTTAACAACCCAAATAGTTAAGAAAAAAAAACAAAATATAAATCTATTGCAAATGTGATGTATCATTGAGCAAATATGTAAAACAGAGACTTTGAATCACCTTTACTTTTAACGAGGCATAAAACAACTTCGTTCACTTACAATATCATCAAAAAACAGCACAATTTTAGCTGTCAAATAAATTATATCACAAAATTAGTGAAAAAAGTTAACAGAATGTGAGATAATATTTACTGATGTGATCAAACATTGATTTTAGTACCTTTGGAATTTAAATTGAGTAATCTCTTTCATTTTTATTGTATTGTATACAGCATTTAATTTGTACAGTAAGACATGTTAAAATTGTAATAGTTAAAAGCACGATATTGCTTGACGAGATGTAATTAACAAACAGCAGTATCACTAAGTTGATGGCATAGAAAATTTGTCTGTATTTCTTATTTGTTTATCAGTTCGGTGGGTTTTGACATCATTTACCTGTGTGCACCTTACATGCATGCATACCTTAGTTAATGTTGCATCGCTGATGAAATTACATCACCAGCTCTTAACATGATGCATCAACTTAATCTCTGGGTGATAGTGAGTTTTGCAAGTTGTACAAGTCAAACAATAGAGCTTTTTAAACATATGTACAAAGTTTTATTTAATTTCGTTTTACTGCTTTTTATTTCAATATTGAAAAATTTGACATTTCATAAATGTTAAAAGGTCATGAAAAATTTGACATCTTGTAATGTCGAAAGGTTATGGAAAATTGATATCTCATAATGTTGAAAGGTTGTTAGAATAATATTATTAAGTTAAGTTTAACCCTATAAATAGGATTGTACCTGTTGGGTTTAATCAAGTATTATTATTATTATTAAAAATTTATAAAAAACTGACATTTCATAATGTCAAAAGATTATGGAAAATTTGACACTTCTTTATGTCAAGAGGTTATGAAAAATCTGACTTTTCATAATGTTGAAAGGTTATGGAAAATTTGACTTTTCAAATATTGAGAGGTTATGAAAAGTTTGACTTTTCATAATAGATTTGTTTGTTTGATTAGAACTTTTCACATTGTAGGTTAAGTGACTGAAAAGAGAGAGATGGTTATATTTACACTTCAAATTGTGATATTTTATAGAGAAAATTTAGTGCAACTTGTTTAATTTCAGAGCTTCATAACATATAAAATGAAAGATAAAATGATTGTTTCTTTATTAATAGAAAAGTAAAAATATGTAAGTGTTGTTTAAATAATAAATAATTAAATAAAATTAAAACGTACCAATCAATTGCAGTCAACATCCGTGTATTAACAAACCCCAATCTTTTGTCAACATTGTAGTATCAACCAGTTTTCTAGATTAGAAGTACTCTTTACCGCTTCTGCACATTTACACCTCCTTGAAAATAAGTGTAAAAGTTACAAGTTAGTGGAAGTTGCTTGACCTTTACTAACAAAGGTCTTATGGCCGGTTTCTGAAAGCAATTTATCTAACCAATAAAGTTATGCATTCTATAAATCGCCAAAAGTTGTTTCTCAAATGCTAAGTTGTATTTATGGGACCAATATCGGCTTCATAAGTTATCGGAGCAAGTTGGTACGATAAGTTATGTAGCGCCAGCACATTCTACATCACTTGAGATTTCACGTGGCTTTTTTTTCAATTACCCATCGCTAAGATGAAAGTGCCGGTGTAGAACAACAGTGTTGTTGGAAAATGTGTAACAGTTTCAGATTATTTCACTCTTTTAAAGTATTTTTTGTTTTTCTAGTGTTGCAAGTGCAGTAGCCACCTATTGGTTTTTCTCGTAACTAAACTGACCAGCAAAAAACTGGCCACCCTGAATAATTTTGCAAAACCACTTTAAAAAATTATTAATTTCAATGCCACGGCGATTGAATGATGTAATTCAAGCTAGAGGAGGACTTAGACACTACTAATAATTATCAGGAGGTCCATTATAAACAGCCACATTTATTGTTTTTAATTAAAAAAGTATCGTATTGAGACTGTTTTTGTTACTGCTTAAATTAATTTAATTCTGTATTAATTTATCTCTTTTTCTTAGCTATCTGTATATCCTGTGTCAACAGTGAATGGTTCTTAAATCAAATAACAATCACTGATGAAAATAATAATTGTTAAAGCGGTTTTGGAGATATTTTAGGGTGGCCGGTTTTTTTTGCCGATCAGTTTACTTAAGAAACTGATATTTTGAGCAACACTTAAGAAGTTTATCAGTTCCATAAAGTTATGCATCCAATAATTATATGATAGATAACACCAGCTTTCAAAAACCGGGCATTAGTGCAACAAACGAACAATTCATATAAAAGATAGATCTGAATTAGGCTAAATTTTTCTTAAAGACATTTCTGCAGATTCTTTTGATGCTGAATAGAATAAAAAGCATTCATTTAAAAAAATAAAAAAGAAAAAAAAACTTTGTTTAATGAATCCATTTCAATATTTGAGGAAATTCTGGCTTTTCACAAACTCTGTTGACCTTAAAGTGTGTACGTGAAAGAGATCAAAGCAATAATTATTTCTCATTTTCAAACGAATGAATCTAATAAAATTTCATTACATTTAAAAAAAAATTTGATCACCTCAGAATATTTCGCACACTCTCCAAAAAGGAAATAACTGGAAATATTTAAATTCCTAAATAAGTTTAGATATTTCGTCATGACAGTATGCTAGACACAGCTTCATCTAAATCTAAATTTGAATTCTGTTGTAAGTTAAGTATAGAATCTATAGCGGACTGAACATGTTCATCGATGCTATTGTTGCCGCTCTCACTCTCACTACTCTGTGATCCATGGGACTGTACATTATTATTTTTATTATTATTTACACCATTATTGTTATTATTTACACTACTATGTACACTACTGGTGTTTATATTATGTTGCGAAGGCGCACTGTGTTGATTAACTTGCTGCGTTTGCGGATTATACATTGTGTGCACGTTCTGCGGAATATCTTGGGAATGCGAGAACTGCACATTATGCGTATATTGTTGCTGATGCAATATATTTGTACTATGATAGGCACCTTGTGTGCTGGGATGCTGCGTCGTATAATGCATATTACGCGATCCATGCTGAATTACATGCTGCTGCTGCTGTTGTTGCTGCTGCACATTAGTTTGCAGATTATGTCTAACATTTTGCATGTTACTGTGAATATTTGTACTAGAAGATGCTTGGGATTGTGTATTATGCATAGTAAACGAAGGCTGCTGCTGCTGCTGTTGTTGTTGCTGCTGCTGCTGTTGTTGTACATTCCTCGATACATCATGTGATATCCGCATACCTTGTGTCTTGGACGCACTACAAACCCCGCCAGGCACATTAAAATTATTACTTTGTTGAATATTCCCACCACCCACAAAATTATTTTGCACACTTACAGAGTCATTGTGTCTCTTACTGTGCTTGTCCACACGAAATTTCTTTAATGTTTCTAGCCGCGAGTCACTACTAGCCGACCTCTTAGGTGGTTGGTAGCTGGAAGTAACAATCGACTGCTGCAACTGATTCTGATTAGTTTGCTGAGGCTGATTTATAATCTTTTGTTGCTGTTGTGGCTGATGCTGCTGTTGCTGTTGTTGGACAACATTTGCTTGACTTGTAGTCACATTTATTGGTTTGTTATCTTCCGTATTTGATTGTAAACAACCAAGCTCGCGCTGAATGCATGCCCATTCATCATATTCCTCTTGCGGCTGATCTTGAACAGCTGTAGCTCCCTGAGCAGCAAGCTGAGCCACTAGATCTGGAGGTGGCCCTTCTTCCAGTTCTTGCCGTAATCGTATAAGCGACTGTTGCTCTTCAGCCAGAAACATACGATCCAGCATCATCAATTCAGACGTTTGGACTTGTCTCTGCGTTTAGAATTAAGGAAAGAAAAAGAACACTTAGTAAGCAAAAAAAAATGTTAATAAATAATTTATCAATATTACCATGCTCTCTTTAAGAAGTAGATAACGATATTTATCCACCATCTTGGAAAATTTATCGATGAAATGTCTTGCAGTCAGTTCAAATATTTCATCGGCTTTGTTCAGATCCTTTTGGGAAAGCACTGGTTGATTGTAACAATGATAACGAACCAAACGTTTACAAGCATCTGCTTTATCACGGAACGGTGTGTGAACATCAGGTTTCATGGCCCCATTCTGATCCGTATTCAATTGTTGTTCCATTCTAGAAAAAAAAACAAAACTTAATAAAGGTTTTGTAAATGAGAACGTCTTTACAAATAATTATTTACAAAAATTATTAACTTGTATAATATAGGTCTTGCTAGATCTGGGTCCATAAATTAAGAAATTTATTGATCATGCTAGTGGAAGTAATGATGAGCCATTATAAGTAATAAAGATTCTTAGGCTAAAGACGTTTACGACTAAATCCACTGACGATCGACAGAATTCCATTAATATTCAAGTTTCAGAATCTCTAAAAGCACAGGCCTACTGATTTACTATAACTGTTTATCAATTTTGTTTTGTATTTTGTTTGTAAACCTAACTAGTCATGGAGTGTCTCATATCATTTAAAAGCAGCATAGAATATTCTGCCAAATGATGTAAATACCAAATGGATGAGATTGAAATAGAAAAAATTTAACCACCCATTTGGTGGCAGTTATACACCAAGAAAAAAATATTTGTTTTTAAAAGCCTCCCCTTCATTTCCTAGAAAAGCACCCCTTTCGAAATGCCAAGAAATTGTTTGAGACTTTCTGAAATCAAAATGTATCTGTAAGTTTTTAACTTTTTTATTTCTTAACTTAGCTCATCTTACTATTATCTTTATAACATCATGTAGTTCTGTACAACATGTGTTTAATGGAAAATTTGCTTCTTACATGTTTGAATGTAATTTTCATGTTCTCTCTTAAACAGACACTTCCTATAACTGAACGCAGATGTTTCTTTTAAGCAGATGCCCCCAATAAACAGATAAAAAGTGTAAAACCGACAGTGTTTGCTTTTTGGAGACTTCACTGCATTGGTTTGAGTGTGTACATATAGTACATATGTGTAGTTTGTGCATAATTAAGGAAGGTCAAGGTAATAAATTAACAGATCTTTCTTAAATACGATACTAAAATGATAGGAAAACTACACAATGTTTATAATTTATTGTTGTTTGTTTGGTTGTAACGGTGATTTACACCTTAAACAAGTAGAATTTGTAATTGATTGGATCAACTGATACAATCAATTCCATTTTTTTTATATGAAATGGAATCACAAATGCAGATAACACATTAAAATGATGAAAAGGATCAAACGATGTTTATGTGTTGAAACCTTCATGTCTCTTTTTGAAGATCTTGCAATTAGACAAGATAATCTTCAGATCTTTGCTTTAAATTAACAGTAATTAAGTATTCAGTTGTTTTTAATGCAAATGTGTGCGATTAGGATAGGTTAGTTCTGTATACGAAAACCTTGAACTGGAATTCTTGTAACTTGAAACCAAGATTAAATAGATAAAAACAAACGTCAACAAGTTTTAATCTTTATTATGTCATTATAAGCAACCTTTCTGAAAACTTATGGAGTATATGCAGGGTCACTAAAAAGTATAGAAACATGCTGCCCCCGCAAAAACGGTAAGAAATAGACAAACGAAATTGGACAGCTTAAAGTAGGTATTTTTGTCGTTTTGCGAAGGAAATTAAAAACAAATCTTCAATTGTTTTTTCGTACAGCCGTCATACTAAATTTCTCTAAATGGAACACCCTGTATATAACCCCATATTTTGATAGGGATTTTCAAGACAAATTCAATGATATAAGGGTTGCTATACTAGTTTTGAAAGGTTTTGGAGATAACTGCTATTCTTTTGTCAAAGATTTCACTATTTCTATGTTTGTAAAAATCGAGTTACCCGTGGAACAGAGGAAACAATCGAATACGCAACTAGAACATTATTCAACGAATTTCAATAAAGCTTGCTGTTGAGTTTAGAAATAAATAATTAAAGAGTGTTTGATGGTTTTCAGATTCAGATTTTAGAGGTGGTTGGTTACGACAATCGCAAAGGAACTTATGAAAAGTTACATCTCAATCGTACAGATATTAACAGATCAGTTGTTTGCAAAATTCTTAAAAAGTTTTAAAAAACAGGGATCGTAAAAGACCTTCCTAAAACTGGCCAACCCAAGTTAACGACAGATGAAAATACTTCCCTGGATGTTATATTGCAGTTACAAAAAAACTCACAAAACCTCTGTACAACAACTGGCCTTGAATAATAACATATTCAAAAGGTCTGTACAAAATATTGTACATGCAGCAAGGCATGCAATTTACAAGAACTATCTGAAGAAGATTTTATGAAAAAATTAGCAGCTTCGGTAGTGAGCCCAGTGATAAAAAAAAATAGAATTTTAGAATTTTTGAAAGAAAAATTCAGTGCAATTCGGGACAAAGATGCTACTCAAGAACTGTGCAATTATATAAGACATAATTTCTTTTCAATCTATGTATTTCCGATTTTGGAATATTTGTGATCGCGGTAAGATAAAAGTTTTAAAAATATACAGTGCTTGGTTGAAAGAAAAGGTGAAATTTCCGGACATTATCTACAAAAATTTGCCCAGTGGATCAGCATAAACGTCTTTTAGTGGTGAGTGAATACGAAATTAGCTTATTATAATTGAAAAAGCTTTACGGGGTCGTCCTACAAAAAAATTTAAAATCTTCTGAAATTGTCAACGAAGAAAGACCGAAGGAATTAGAAAAGCAGAAACAACAGCGTAAATCGGGTATGCCGCAGCAATGAAACTTGTTTCTTTATTTATTTTAATTAATACTTGTACATCATTTCGTAGATTATTAAATTTCACTAAGAAGTAATCCTAACATACAATCTAATACACTTAAAAATCAAAGAACATAATTTTAAGTTTCACTGAATTTCAAATACCATTGGAAATACAATTAATTTTTGAGTTAGAATGAAAATAACATAAAATTCAAATTCAGCAACCTCAAAAACCTATAAGTACATATTTATAACATCTTACATGGTTGTGTTGATTAACTAGGATTTTCGATCACGTTTTTCCTGATTTCGAATCAGTGTATGCCGGTTCATTTAAATTATTTTTTTTTTTCTGAAATAATGAAAATATATGTATTTTAGTATAAGAATGGCAAGAACAACTGGTAGAAATAAAAAGGGAAAACTGCATTTAAGCGTTAAAAGAAGGTCTTCCAATAATCTTGCAGAATATAACAGATGCAGAAAGGCAGATCTACCTTTTGTATCCAAGAACTCTGACTCACAATTAATCAGGTAAGTAACAAAAAGTGGGATAATATAAAACTAAGACTAAGAGCCTTTTGATACGGTGATATTTTTTGTACAATATTTCAATGTAAATTGAATATAAGAAAAACGTGTCAACAGATTTGTAAACAAACTAAACAAATTAAAATTTCGAAAATTATTTGGATCTTTAAGAGTCATTTTTTTGTAGGATACAGAAGGAAACAGTTCGACCTACAATACAGCAAAACTCTTCTACCAGTGTAGATGACATGCAGACTGCCCCTGAGCCAGTTTGGTTTAATAGCCAAATTGGATCCGAAGATGACTTTACATCAAACCCAGCATTAAACGAGAGTAATGTTAAAAATACACAGAAAAGTGTGGTGATAGAACGTCGTCGCATTGTGGATTTTCAGTATTTTTTTAATTCCTTGAAGCTGATGTCTGCTCATGGTCAACAGTAAAGTTATAGTTTAGAAAACATCAAAATGATATCTGAAGAAAAAAATGGTCTTCAATCGACATTTAAATTTAAATGTAATATGTGTTGTGAAGAATTTAAAATACCAGCTATCGGAACAAATAAGAACTTATTAAATATAAATTCAGCTGCTGTAGAGGGAATTACAAGTATCAGAGGAAGATACTATAATTTAGTAGAATTATTGTCGTGTTTAGAAATTCCATCTTTTAGTGAAAAATTATTTAAAAAGCACACTGAAATAATTGGTAAGGGTTGAGAAATTGCTGTTGTACAGGAGATGGAAGCTGCCGCTAAAAAGGAAACTGAGTTTGCTATTGAAAATGGAAATGTAGATAAAAACGGCGTACCTTGCATTACAGTAGTTGCGGACGGTTGTTGGTCCAAACGAAGTTACAGAACAAACTATAACGCGCTTTCAGGCGCAGGTGCTATAGTCAGAAAACAGTTTGGTGAAATTTTATATAACGAACATGTCGAGAATCTTATACCTTCAATTCAATCATCAAAGGATTTTTTTAAAAATTTGCAGACCATAATCTTTTCTGTATCCAAGCAGGCAAGAAGTTTAATTTATGACTTAGATAGTAATATCGTCGAACAGTATCATTCTGTAGTAGCGAAATTTGTTGGTGGAAAAAGGATAAACTATTCGAAAAGCAATTCCTACAAGTATTGATGCTATGGACCTCTGGTCTCTTTTAATTCCAAGAATCAAGCTCATTACAAACTTCATAAGGTTCTTTGTGGCAAGTCACCCAAAAAGATCAAAAGTGCGTTTGAAAGTAAACGAAGAAAAAGAGTAAAAAGAATGTTAGATTATAGACGTGGAAAAGTTAAGACCAAAAACGTTCGGAATGCTATAAAACACAACGGAAGTCAGGATCCAGATTACGGCAGTTTTTGTCAAAAAGAAGACATGGACAATGAAGAATTTGAAAAACATAAGAACATATTTTTGGATACCATAAAAAGAGACGAAGATCAACGGATAGTATTTGAGAGGGAAACTGTTTTGCAAGCTGACAGTGATGTTTGGATGGAAGAAGAGCGTCGAAAACTGTTGACTGCCTCCAATTTTTTTAAAGTTTGTACTAGAAGAGTAACAACAAGTTGTGTTCTTGTTCACTGTAAGGCATTAAGTCACGGAAAACAGTTTGAACCTATCGCAAAAACCAAACTTGAGGAAGAATTAAATATAAAAATTACAGATTGTGGAATGTTTATTGATGGAGAACATAATTTTCTTGGAGCCACTCCAGATGGCATTGTCGACGAAACTACCTTGGTGGAGATTAAGTGTCCATATTCGTTATACAAAAAAGACATCGACGAAGCAATATCTACCAGAAAATTCACTTTTATCAAGAAAAATAATACAGTAAATACACATCATGCCTGGTATTATCAAGTACAGGACCAACTTAAAATTGCAAACAGAGATAAATGTATATTTGCAATATTTACCGATGTAGATTCGCCGCTCAAAATACTTTCTATTGAAAAAGATACATCGTTTTGGAAAGATCAAATGGAGAGTAAACTAGTAAAATTTTATTATGATTGCATGTTGCCCGAACTAATAGATCTAAGGCACACAAGAAACATGAGAATAAGGGATCCTCCTAACATTCAAAAAGCAACTGAAAAGAAAAAAATTATGCTTCAGAATTTGGGGAAATAATTAATTGACACGTTATTATTATTATTATTTGTATACTTACTATTTACTTGTTACATCTATTGTACATTTTATAACACAAAATACTGAATAAACAGCTAACAGAGATCAAGCTTTTTTAATTGTTTTCAAACAATGATTTGAAATATTATTCAATTTTAAAGCCATGCCATACGTTCTCTAAAGTTTTCTGATTTTTCAAATTAATTATGACACTTTTTAAGTTTTTTCATTATTGTGACACTGGTGTTCATTGACAGTATCATAGCTAAATTATAGTTAATAAATATATACAAATATAAAAATAAATATTTAAGATTGACAATTACAAATTTATAATCAATTTTTGTTTAAATAAAAACAAGGATATATTTTCAATATCACCTACAAATAAGAAAGTTAAAAACTACTATATGTCTTCAAAATCCGTTTTTGTAATTAATTATGAAGTAGTAAAGATAAACAGACACAAGTTTTGTCATTCCTCTCTTTTAAATCACTTCGACACTAAAGGTAGTTTGTTGTCTGCGACTGTACTCTAAAAGGCAGGGTTTTGTAGTTGTACCACGTTGAGGGCGCTATGCAACAGTGCTTGCATTTTCAGAAATTTCATCATTTCAATATAATTTTGTAACGCGATATCATAATAATGAAAAAGCAGTTTTGACTTAAATTTCAACAGTTGATAAAACAAAGTGTATATTTTTGATTGCCAGTGTTGGAATTTTTATTTTCATAATTATTTCATAAATATAATGAGACAAACTTATACGACATTTACAATATATTGTGTATTTTATCTTCGAATATCTTCCAAATGAAACAGAAATTTAAAAAAATCTAATACTGGGGATCGATTAAGCAGAGCTTTTTGTTTCGGTAAAGTATTTCCGTTTATTGATAACTTGAGAAATAAAAACAGATTCACGTTACAAAATAAGGCATGTTCGAAACGGCATCAACGGCGGTAGGATCGCTCTTAAGGCGGTTATTACTAATAAAGGTGACGTAACCCAACATTAAAATCTGGCCGAATTATTATGACTCATCAGTTGAGCCACTTTCCTTGTTATACAACGATTATCCGTTATGTAAATTAAATATAATTTTCAATTTTTTTAAGTTAAAAGTCTATATTTTTTTGTAGTTTTAATAATTTTGTTGAAATTTTTCACTATTTGTATAGATTTCGCATTATATTAAAGCACCTATCCAAAAATGTGTGCCATCCAAACCATTATGGGCCTGGACTCTTATGCATGTAGATAAAAAGAAAAAAACTAAGTAGGAAGAGGAAATGACAACCCAAAACTTGGAAGATGAATGTTAATAAAGCATTATGTCAAACAGGCAAAGAATACTGAGATGTGAAAGGCAACATTCAAGAAGAAAGAAGTATAAAAACCCCCAAAAATTATGAAACTAACTGTAGATACATATGCGGCAAGAAAATAAGTTTATGGTGTAGATCCATTGCTTAAGGTATTATATTTAAGTACTGAAATGTAGGTACTTCCTTAAGTGTTTATTGAATTTATGTATATTTCACTATCGGTTTTGACATTAAGTCATCCTCAGGTTTTTTCACCTAAGGATGACTTAATGTCGAAACTGGTAGTGAAATATACATAAATTCAATAAAAACGGTTTTTTGCAAATATCTCAGAAACTCTACATGAGTTGAAAAATAAAATTACTGCAGCTAGAACATTAGTTACGCCAGAAATGTTACAATACACTACGCATAATTTAATTCTCAGAGCAGAAAAATTTATTTTTCAACTCATTTAGACTTGCTGATGGAGTTACATAAACATGAGCTTTTAAAAAGCCCCCATATGAAGTAATCCAGAGTTGATAAATCAGATAATCTTCTTGCAGGCCAAGACCTCGAAAAAATTGTTAAATATGTTCTGTGGTCAAAAAGAGAATTTCAGGTGTATTTAGAATTTTAGAAATATACAGGGTGTTCCATTTAAACAATTAAAGTTAGTTGATGTAACGCGAAAACAGTAGGCGTTGAGTTTTCTTTCAATGCACGATATTATACCTTTTATTACATCAAACAACTCTCTCCAGTGCATTTTTTTCATATCTTTAAAAATAAAATAGTTATAGGCTAGTGAACGATTTTTCAGCCACCCTGTATATGCAGGTACAACATTACTCATCTGGAAGAACATCACAAGTCAAAATCGCAAGTTTTCAAAAGAAGCATTTTAAAAATATATTTCAGCTTCAGGGCAAAGACATACAAAATTTCAACTAATTATATCCAAGTTATCGTACTGTACTGAAGATCTTTTTGGACATAAGGAATACCATTTTATAGATTATATTTGAACAAAAATACTATTTTTGGTATTTCTTGACTTGTGCTGTTGTTCTTCCAGAAATATTCAGGTACATGCAATCCTGCCAATGCAGCGAGCGTATTTTGCGTATACGCGACATTTCCCTTCTCTTGTACGCAGATTTGCTCCATGTACTTTTTCCGTGAAAATATTTTTAAAAAGTAACATCAATACCTGATTAGTGGATGTTCGGCTACTGAAGTTTGTCCAGTGTGTCACTTTTGTAACTTGTATTTGGATAGAAGTATAAAAAGTGTCAGATTATTAAAAATAAATTTTTTATATAGTAAGGCCAGGTTACACAAAGCTTTGTTAAATGCTTGATTGATTGATCAACCACTTGATCAATTGATTAACCAATCAGAAGTGGTGAAATATTCAGACTTATCGAATCAGATTGGCTAATCAACTGATCAACTCGATCAATGATCAAATTATTTTTGTGCACCGAGCTTAGTATTCCAAATTTGTGGATAGACTGGCAGTTTCTAATCAAAAGCCTATTATGTACCTAGGTCTGAGCCCTAACAACTAAATGTTGGGACAAGTAGTATTTTCTTTTAATATTGTATAAACAAGATATTTTATTAAATTTTCACTCAGATTTCTAGGGTTATTTAAAAGTGCAAATTGTTTAGAGTTCTAAATGATGACAAACATAATTATTCTGCAAATTGCATGCATTGCATCATTTGTTTCAACTATAAAAAGTACTGACAACTAATTGTTGGGACAGCTAACTAAACGTTTCTAAATATGTTTAAACGAGGTTGGTTTTCAAAAAAAAAAAGATTGTAACTATCACTAACCTCTCTAGTAATTTGCTTTTATAACTTATTTGTCAAATTTATCCATAAAAATGGCACATTGCACCAGCAACAAACGAAAATTTACGGAGATAATTATAAAACAATATCGTAATAGCAAAACAATTTGTGAAATCACCGAAAATCTAAATGTTTCCTCATCAATTGTTTTTAATATTATAAAATACTATCGGGAAACTGAAAATTTTGGTGTTAATGGTAGAAGTTCAGGTCACCCTAGGCTGGTTGCACTAAGACACCTTGTTGCTTCTTGTTAAATTGTGTAAGAAGGGTAAACCAAATGTGTTACGTGATATTATTGGACAGTGGAATGGAGATCTGAATTAAAATTATCACAAAAATGTTGTAGAAAATGGACTGATAAATCCGGATTGAAATTTTATAAGATTTGATGTAAGTTTTCTGTATGTTTTCAGAATAACCATGCTTTTTTATTATCACATAGGCTAAAGAAAATCTGCTTTTAACCCAAAAACAAAAAGAAATAGACTTGATTGGACAAAATCTAAATTATCATAAATTGTAGAAGACTGGCCAAAAATTATTTTTGGTGATAAATCGAAATTTGATGGTTGTGTGAAGGATTTTCGAAAACGAGTTATTTGGGCAAAGAATGAAGCTTTTTATACAGATTGTATCAAATGCACCATGGAATTTCCAAGGGGGTGATGATCTGGGGCTGTATGTGGAAAAGTCTGAGTTTATTGATGATACTGTTAAGGCTGAAAAATATCAAAGAATATTAACAAGTAGTATTCTTCCAATCATCGAAACACAGCATCCTGAGGCAAATTTTACTTTCCAACAAGACGGGGCTGCTTGTCACACAGTCAAATTGACAAAATAGTGGTTTTCTGATAAAGGTATTACAGTTTTGTCTTAGCCTGCTAACAGTTCAGATCTGAATATCATTGAAACACTCTAGCATAAGATGAAACAACAATTAAGAAACAACACTCAAAGAACAGTTGCAAAATTAAAGAAAGACTGGAAGAAATATGGAGTAGTTTTATACTTGCGTTTTGTAGAACTTTGACACAAACCATACCAGCAAGCTGTTATTAAGGTAAAGAGCAATGTAACATCTTATTAAGATCTAAATAGTTGGTTTGTCCCAATATATAGTTGTCAATGATTTTAAGAGTCTTTTATTGTCTAGCTAATCACAGCAGTTCATGAAATAAATTATTTATTTTCATTATTTGTAATACTTTACACAGCAATAAAACTTTCATACTTCTGTTATGTAAACTTTATTAATCGCAGTAATCCTGTATTGTAGTAACATAAACATCTCTAAATTGCTTGTCCCAACATTTAGTTGTTAGGGCTCGTATATAATTTGTTTAGAGAATAAAAATGGAAAAGTCTCAGTCTTTTCTTTCGAGGCAACCTAAGCGTGGTAAGAAATTCCGGGCTCGCCGGCGTTATTTACGTGAAAAGTAAGTCTTATGAAGTGGTACGCCATATATTGGACTGATGATCAATTCTGTGGGTCAGTCTGATGAATCATTAAACAAAAAAAAACGCTAATTTTGAGCGCGATATTGAACAATTCTCAGTAGTAAACACTGCTGAGGTAACTTCAGCAACGAAGAAAGCCATAGATGAGGCAGAAGAAAGCAATGGACAGAATTTTTCATTGTGCTTGTTGAAAGAAGTTGAGGTCAAAAGTATGGCATAAAGGGTGAGAAAATATTGCTGTCTTTTAGGTGTACCAAATGTACCAATTTACGAATTCTATGACCATAAAGGACCACTAAAATCTTACTAAGACTACATATTCAGTACAGCTCAGAGAATAGAAGATTTATTTCTCCAGGTTTTTTATTTCACAATTATTGTTTCACACAATGTAGACCTAACAGTTAAGTTGTTTTTTACCCAGCGCTACCATCTTCTCAGCGTTTTTAATACAATTGAGTTCTGGCACCTTATTTGCCACCATACCACTCGGTATATGCTAATATCATAAAGTGTTTTAGTTTAGGTAGTGATAGAAAATAATCATTGTTTCAGGACGTTAATCAACCACAGCGAAATAGCAATTTGCAGAATTTAGTGATGTAGATAAGAACTTTCTGTTTTCATGAGAATTATTTATCATTTTAGAATTAACAGTATGGAATTAAGATATAGAAATAGCCAAAGATAAATAACAATCTCATGGTTATAGGATTGTTGATGTTCACTGTTTAATTACTAATGCAATAAAGCTACAAATCAACCATAATAAACATCGTACCAGGGGCTGTCTTGAGTATTTCCAAGAACAGATTAATTGGCAGTTTCGTGTATAAATGCAATGTTTATGATAAAGAGATGGTTTTGGAAACTGAGTCAATAACTTGTTCTAAAAAGAGTATGCTGAAATATGCAGCAGTATGGGGAAGCTGTTATGCTCATTTAAAAGAATTTTTTAAGTGTTTTGGATAATTCAGCTCTATCAAGAAAAATGTTCTTTAAGCACCAAAGAGAGTTGGGCTCAGTAAGTATTTGTAACATTAAATTAATGTCTACTAGGCACATAAGAACATCATAATATACAGTGTGAATCTTTTATCTCGCACCATACTTATGTATAGGCAACACAACATACTTTATAGATGGTTTTATAAAAAAATATATTTTTAAAAAATTTATTAAAGAGTAGGCTAGCTTCCAAAATAAGACATTCAAATTATGCATTCAATTATTTCTGTCATTGCTTGTGAAAATATTGTCGCAATTGGTTGCAATATTGTTTTCTAATGAAGAAAAAACAGCCGTGCTTTTTATTTTGGAGGAAGCTAGAAAAGATTATGATTTAGCAGTGTACTGTACAGATATCGCTACTCAAATAGAAAAAGTCCAGTACATACTACTTTCAGGCGATAGAAAAGAATTTAAGAGAACATAGAACTTTTTATTAAATCAAAAGTTAGATCTCGACAAGCAACCAACGAGGTTAATTAAGAATTGGCAGAAATTGCTGAATTCTCACACAAGTCAAAAAGCTATTGCAGGAATAGCAGAAATTAGTCAGAGCTCAGTTCATAACATTTTGAAAGCAAATGTATTTTGTCCTTATCGCCTCAGGTACATTTACATTAGTGCAGCACAAACATGTTTCTCATTCGTATCATTGCAGATGAGTTCAGTAAGTAACAGAGGAAGATTACGCTCAGCGCATATGGTTATGTCAATTTATTCGAAGATAATTAACAAAAAACCAATTGAAAGTCTGAATGATCTTTACACAAAAATAATTCGTTCATGCAGATCAATCACGCCAGATATGATACAGCATGTAAGGAATTCCATCCATAAAAGAACTGCATTATGCAAATTGTAAAATGGAAGACAGTTTGAACCTTTGTTAACACTTTAAATGCGAGTCATATGTATGTTACTTACTCCAGAGGCTGAGATATGATTTTTACGAAATCTTAGTAAAATCCCTCTAAACCATTTATAAAGAAGTTTTTTAAATATTTTTTCACATAAATAATGGCCCGATAGGGTATGACGTGTATACACGTCACACGCACTAAGCGTATAATTGTCACCCTAAGGCGGATGTTGTTTTTGCGCATCATACAATTTTTTTCATTTTTACAGTGAAATATAAGATCAGTCTTCAAAAACAAAATTTATTTATAAAAAAAAACAAAATTATAAATATACAGTTATAAGTTTTTGTGAAATTCCCCGAATCATGGAGTAACATACAGGGCAGGTTTGTTTTTGCATGATGCGCAATGGTAAGCGGGTTACTTCCTGATTTTTTACACACAAGTTGTAATTTTTTTAAAAATTTATACAGTCTCCAAGAGGCTGACCAAATATTATAACTTCACTAACAAAGCTAAATATTCTACACGCACTGAAATGCACAAAGCAACTGGACGTGTGTACACGTCATCCGCATTGGGGGTTGAGGGCGCATGACGTGCGTACACGTCATTCGCATTCAAAGTGTTAAAACATAAATTTTTTATAGGTTTCTCTGTTTACTAATTGTTTGTTTTAACAGTTTTATATTTTTTATTCGTTTTGTTTTTTTAATATTAAATTTAAATTTTATTTATAGTTCACAATAAACATGTTTCTGAATTCTGATTCTGATTTCCTATTATGTAGTATTTACTAACATCGCAGTGGCATTAGCTTTCATATTATAGAAGCTGACCTATTCTTTAATAAATTTTCTAAAAGTATAATTTTTGTAAAGCCAGCTATGAAAAATTCACTCTGTATTTTTACAGATGTGGAAAGACTCACTGTCACAGAGTAAAGAACATGAAATTGCTAAAATTAGTGGTGATATAGATGCTGATGGAACACCCTACTATATCACTGTTTTTTTGATGGGGGATTGTTAAAAAGATCATATGGATACAGTTATACTGCTGCGTCAGGCATTGTAAATCATACTTACTCGAATTTATTAGTACGTAATAATCTTATAGCACCAAATTAAGACTTACCAAGTGATGGCTGTAAAAGGAAATTGACATGATCTCACTAAATCAGATAAATTTTCAAAAGTTTTTTATTCTTAATAATTCAATTTATACATTAGGGCCATCTGACATGGTGTTAAATTTAACGTCAAAATTGACGACAATTTCATCATTGAAATCTGACATCATTGCATACAGCACATTTAATGTCAAAACTGCATTTAAAAATTTGACAAAGAAATATTTAGAACATGTTTTAAAAATCGTGTTAATTCTGCATGTAAAATTTACATGCAGTTTTGACATTAAATGTGCTGTATGCAATGATGTCAGATTTCAATGATGAAATTGTCGTCAATTTTGACGTCAAATTTAACACCATGTCAGACAGCTCTTAGTGCTTCATTTTCGTCTTTGCGTTAACAAAAATATTCTTTCTTCATATTTCAGGCTATAATTACAGGAAAGAATACAGGAAAATTATTAAACTTGGGCATCAGAAATAAATACTGCAGTATTTGTTCCCTGTCAAAAAAAAAGAGACAGAACCTCATCATTTCTGTTTCAAAAACTGGAGTGGTTCTTTAAGTGCTATGGAGCAAGACATTATAGTCGAAGGATTTAATAATAGCATAAAAATGCACAACCTTCACCATAAAAAGTTTAATACTGATGGAGATTCTTCTGTACATAGTTAACTAAAGCAAAATGTGTCTTATGGTTTACAGGTACATCAGCAGATTTGTTTTATATACAGCATGCCCCTGAATGTTTGGTAATAGGCAACACATCTTACAATTCACAGATATCTTTATGTAATTACAGATTTTAAAAACAAAATGGATCATGTTTATACAGGGTAATTCCGAAATAAAGAGTATCCCTTTAATAGGTGATAAGTGAGGCTAAAAGAAGACAAAAAATGAAGAAACGAAGTGGCTCCGTGAAAGTTGAAAATTTTGACAATTTTCGTAAATATTAAAAACTGAAGCCGTCTCCAGTTAGAAAAGAAAAGTGTTTCTTGCATTCTCACCTTTGGATTAAAAACTGAAAGTTAAGGAAATTTACGATGTTTGAAAACCATTGTAGTGCAAGAATAAAAATTTACCAGATATGCCTATTTTCTTGGAACTAACACAGGTGTAGTGGCACAATGAACAATAAATGCCATCATAAGCTACTCCCTGGACATTTTACAACTTTCCTTTCTTAAATCTGAAGTTGAGAGATTAAAGAAATTGTGATAGCCAGCCCCAAATATGTTTAACCTGCAGGGTTGTTGAAATGCAATTAGTAAAAAAATGATAACACAATTTATATCACAAACAATTATACTCCAGTCTCACAAGCAACATTTTAATCCCTTATTATTATTTAGTCACTTGAATAGAAAACATTTTAAATGGCAACGGATACACATACTACTTATATGAAACATGCGTATGGAAGGTACTACTAATAACTATCACCTCTATATTTAATTCAACTCAATAAAATCAACCAATTTTTATTATGTAGCATAATACTTATTGAAGTTTTTGGTTCTTCGGAATTTTACAGAAAAAAATCACTAACAGTAAAATTTTAATATTTTTTCATTTACAGATTAAATAGTAAAACATTAAATATACAAAAAGAAAACAAAATTAATATAGAGTATCGGGACCTTTTTCCTCAGTAATTCTTAATTTTTGTTTCACACTCTGTAACATCTTCTGGACTGTCAAAATGTTAACTTTCTTCGAACAGCACTTAATCCTATTCACGAGCTGATCCTTAGTTTTAGCTGTCCACCCGTCCTTATATACCTCTTTACTCAAAAGTGCCCAGAAATGTTCAATGAGACGAGCTGCTGGGATATTAGGTGGGTTCACCTTTTTTGGTACGAAATTGATATTTGGCTTCTTCAACCATTCAAGCATTTCCCGTGCGTAATGGCAGGATGCAAGATCAGGCCAGAACAAGAACAACTCTTGAGTGTTGTTTCTGAATAAACTTTTTTAATTTGCTTAGGCAAGACTTAATATACGTGTCTGTTCTTAGGGCAAATCCCTTTGATGGTTCAATGAAGAGGTTTGATACTCCCTTCTCGTATATGGCAGCCCACACTAAAACTTTTGGTTCAAACTTTGTTTTCCGGGTGTATTTAACGTCTGCTGGCGTGTCTTTAACACTGTCCGTATAAAAACCACAGTTTTCATTTAATGTAGAACAAGAAAAAGTAAAATACTTTTCATTGTCCATTACTAACATTTTACCTGAAGTAAAAATTTTTCGACGAAGTAATCGGCACTTTGGGGGAAACCAACAAGTTGTTTCGTTGAATATTTTGGCACTTTTACTCGTTTGCAGTATTTTAAGTTTATTTTTTTTCAAATTCCGAACAATAGTGGTGTGTGAAACATTGAACTTTCTTGATAATTTCCAGTTACTTGTACCAATTTCCTCTTTTACAAGGGATTGTAACTTTTTCGCCTCTTGCGATCCCAGTTTCGGTGGACGTCCTGTTTTCTTTCCAGTGCTCCACAGCTTACTGTTCTCGAACCGTTTAACTATGCCATAAATTGTCGACTGTCCAATATTTTCATTTAAAAAATGCTTCACCGCTAGCTTTTTATCTACCCGTCCAAGCATTTCATAAACCCGTTTATGTAACGCTTCTTGTTCCAACAATTTCATAATGACGACAAATTTGTAACTAAGTGTTTTACTAACAATTAAGTTGTCGAAACAAACGAATTGCAAGTTTAGCAAGATCGCATCTGTTTCAACGGTGTTATTCTACAGTGAATTTTGTCCATCCACTTTCGTTCCACACCTTAGCAAGAGCTACCTGCCAATGACAAGGACAGTCAGTCAACCCCTATTGCTTTTTGCTTAAGTAAACGTATGAGAGCAGGACCGGCTTGGCCTAGCCATTAAATTTCAATTGAATTTTTCTCAGACACTATGCAATTTTTACCTACCGTTTTTTATCACAGATGTATGTACTATCACATCGCTATCCACCTTTAAGATGATACCCTTTATTTAGGAATAGTTTGTTTTCTACATGTCAATGTCAAAATTCCTCAATTTATGCTGGTTAGAAATACAATCTGCTTTTTCAGAAAACACAATAAGAATGTGTTAGGGTGTTAGGTGGGATATGGCCTGCATTGGGATCTTTTAAACCATAAGAGATACAAGGTCAGTTAAATGGGCAAACTATTTGCCACATTCAGAGGGTTCAAGCACTTATTCCTGCTGATCTTTCTCAATGTATTGCATTTTGTCAATGGCTTCTGCACACTTTGGTTCAAGTCCCTCAACTAATGGGGCTGATTCTTTTTACCAATGAAGCAAATTTCTCCAGAAATGCAATTAGAAATTTCCATACTAACCATGTGTGGGCTGATGAAAACCCATATGCAGTACTTGAAGATCATTTTCAACATCAATTTTCATTAAATATTTGGATTGGAATTGTGGGTGACTGGCTAATTGGACACCAATATTTCTACCAGGAAGACTTACCAGTGAGGTGTATCGATATCTTTTGGAAGAATTACTACCTGGGTTTCTAGAGGATGTATCAGTGGCAATGAGAAATGTAACGTGATTTATGCACAATGGTGCACCAGCACATTTTAGTGTGGTTGCTCGTGAATTTTTAAATGCAACATGTGAAGATTGTTGGATTGGTCGAGGTGAACCTCAATTATGGCCTGCTCGATCCTCAGACTTAAATCCCTTAAATTTTTTTTATGGGGCCATTGTATAATGGGCCCTGTATAAAATAAATTATTGAACTTTCTACAAATATCTTTAAGCAAATAAAATATATTTCTGGAAAAATCTAAAAGGTTTATAACAAATCAAGAAAATTAAATGAAATTATGAACTCGAATAACAGAAATACAGAAACATTACAATAATAATATGTCTAGTAATCCTTTTAATGCTGATGTATTCATTTAATAATGGCACACACCCTAAAAATGCAGATAAGTTAATACAAAATAGTTCTGCTATTCATCACTAGGTTTCTGTTTTTCACTTTCAACTTTTCTATATCCCACTGTTTTGTTTTTAACCCTCTTCTGTTATTTGTGGATGTTTTTATTTCCACTTTTGCAATAACCATATAGTGATCGATGACACAGCATGCTCCTCTATATGAGAGTAAATATTTTATTTACCAGTATGTGCTCTATTTGCAGTTGTGTTTTTCTTCCACAGGCCTTCCAAGTAGTTTCATGGTTATTTTGTACTTACTATGTACAGGCTATGTATTGCTGCTATTTATGTGTTGGGAGTTCCCCAAGACCATTAGCAAATCATGTTTTGGTAATGGGTCACCTATTTCCATCCGTTCTCCCCTCTTGGAGCATATTATTTCATTATTGACATATTTCTTGGCTTTTCTTTAACCCTTATTACTGCTATTCTGCCATTGGCAGCTCTGAAATTTAGGATCATGTTTGTTGCATATTATTCTTCACTATAAACCCTATACTATTACTTCCTTGTTTCTGCTCGCCACTATATAATACTGTGCGTTCTTTCTTTCTTATCTCTCCAGGTTGCCCCATCTTACTTCTTCTAGGGCAATTTTGTTATGTTTTGTTGATTATTATATTGTTTTCATTCTAATTTTTCATTTTTTTGGTGTCTTGTTGTTATTTGGTTTGTTTTTGTTGTGCTGATATTAAATAATGCAGCATTCATTTAACGAATATGCAGACATGCATTTAATATTGGGAGAGTGTCGGATGAATTGTTGGGCTACAGCAAGAACCTATGCCGAAAGATTTCCGAATTTGCTGCGGTGAACCAGAGACTGAGGGATTTTGGAACAGTTAAGAAGGTTGTTGGTAATTCTGGTTGGCCTCGTCAGTTAGATGTTGAAGATGAGGAACAAATAGAAAAGAATCCCCAGGAAAGTGTTCACAGTCTGGCAGAGCGATTTGATGTTAATAACACTTTGTGTTGGTAAATTTGATAATAACATTCTTGTATGGGAGGCAATTTGCTCTAGTAGGAAAATATCAACTGCATTTTTTCAAAAAATACCATAAATGCTGCAACATATTGCAGTGATTTGACTAGCAACAGATACTTTGAACCTGCTTAGAACAAATAACGTCTTTATTGTAGAAAAAAAAACTATGAACTCTCCCAACTGCCTGGAAATACAGCCAATAGAGAGATATTAGAGATATTGGGCTGTTATTAAAAGACATGCTAGAAAAGGCAACCAAGATGCAGAAAACTTCACAATCACTTTAAAAAGATGTGGAACAAAGCTTCTTCCAATAATGTGATGGAGATTGGGGTGCAAGCGTTAATGACAACATTTTAAACACTAAAAAAAATCATTCAAACTTCCTGATCATATTTTGGACATAAATAACACCAATAAGTACTTTTTAAGTTCCCTTCCTAAATTGCATAACGGCAGTACTGCTTTGTGTGACTTCTACAATAACAACATAAAACATCTTGTATTAGAAGCTCATGTACTTCAAAACATCAGAATTATAAAAACTAATGCAGCCGGTCATGATGGAATAACACTACGAATGGTGAATCTGTGCTTGCTCTGACGTTTAATTAACTTTTGTATTACAAATTCAGTTTATCCTTCTAGTTGGAGAAAAGCTCATATTATGCCTATAGATAAAATGAAAAATTCCGAGAGCTTTAAAGATCTAAGACCTATTTCTATTCTTCCTGTTATTTCCAAAATCCTAGAAAATGAACTTCAAACAGTAAACTGACTTACTATAAATTGTCATCTACTAGCGACAAAGAATTTCTTGGATTTGAAAAAAACGAATCAGCAGAAAATCTTTGCCAGGTTGTAAAAACAAAAACCACAAAACGAAGAAAATTTAATACAAAAAACCCAAATCCAACACCGGTAAACAACAAATTTAGCACTTTAAGTGAACCAAATGAAGACACCAATGAAAACAATGATAAAGTAAACAAAACACCTAAGCCCCTCCTCCAATATTTATCTATGGAGTAATTAACTATGTGGAAATGGTGAAAAAAGAAATGTAGCAGAAGACAAATAATATATCACAAAATGTCTAGCAGTCAGTCGCACTATTAAACTTGAGATTTAGAGGTCTCGTGACCCTTCTATCCCACAGAACAACTATGTTTAAATGATCATATTCATATACAATCGCATCCTGCATAAATAATTTGTCAGACATGTACTGTAAAAAAAATGAAGAGTACCTTGTTTTTATAAATGATGGAAAAACAATAAATATTGCAGTACTACTCTGATTTCATTTACGTATTTTTTTTAATTTCTTAATTTTTGTTAATCTCATGGAGGTTGAGTGATAGAGCAGCACATACTAGAATCCTCTCGTGTAAAATTGCGCTCAAAATTCGATGTTTAAGAGGAAATTATTTTGAACAAAATTAGGTATTACAGTAACATCAAGGTTATAACACATGTCATATATCAGTACTAAGTTGTTATCAGTAACAAATTTGGAGTTATACTGTGACAAAGTTTTATTGTTTCGTTGTAATTTCTTGGTAAAAGACTTACATACATTAAAAATAAGGTGCATAATATTTAATACTGAAGAAGATATGCAGGACGCAGTTTCAAATGATACTTGCATTACGAATTAATTATCTGTGGAAAATACCACGAATATCTAACTTTCTAAAAAAAAAAAACAACTGCCCTTTTTTTAAAATGCAAAATGCAATTTTCAATCCATTTATTCCCAGTTTAAAACAAAGTATTCAGAATTATAAAAAAGTTAAGCATTTCCTAAAAAATTTAATTTGATTTATTGTCGTATTATTCAAGTGTGTTTGACTTGGAGGACCAAACAGCTTAACTGTTCTCTGGAGGTATAAAAGTTTTAAGAACAAGTTGTTTTTATAAAGGCAAATATTACCTAATTTGTTTTTATCATCACAATAAATCAGATAACATATAAAATCAACAACTTTCTGTTTTTCCTTAGATGAACAATCAACCAAGTTTATATCAATTAAAAGAAGGGATATGTGTAAAATCCTGTTCGCAAGTAGATGTAAAGTCCTTAACGAAAAATTCGAAGATTTAATACAGGTTCTTGTCAAGAAAAGCAATTGTCCGGCAGAATCTATAAGCAAGCTAAAAATTGCCTTACGAGATTTTAAGCAACAGTTCATTTCAAAATGGAAAGTGTGATCAACACAGAAATAGGTTTTTGTTAGCCGAGAATTCTTAGTTAGAAGGTGAATTTTGCTTTGAAGAATATTGTGTAACCAAAAGTAGATGGCCATGCAAAGAGTTTAATGAGAGTAGTGAACAAACAAAACGTAGACGAACAGAAGGTTTGCGACATTCTCATTCGGCAGAGGAGTTGACTTACGTTGCCCAAATGAAATTGAGAAAACTGAGCAAAACATGTTCAGGAAGTAATAAAACCACAAAACAACCTGAAAGAACCAGGAGAATATTCTGTAGGCTACGAATTCTCTAAGTTGACACCTATGCAGACCCTGTCTTTAATGATAGAAGCCCAACTGTCTAAAAATACAATACAATATTATTAGAAATTATGCTAAAGATATTTTTCCATCTTACAAGATTGTAAAAAAAGAAAAAGCATCATGCTATCCCACAGATATATTGTATACAGAAATTGGAGCCGAAGTATTATTACAGTCTCTACTGGATCATACAGTTACTCATCTGTTTCAAGCACATGAAGATGTTATTACGACAGTAGACCCTAAAAATAATTTCTAAATGGGGTTTGGATGGATCTTCAAGTCACACGCAGTATTTGCAAAAATTCGCATCAGAAGAAAGTGACGATAAGTACATGTTTTCAGCATCTTTGATAATATTATGCCTGACAAAGACAGCGGAAGATAAAAACCCCTAATGTGTGGCAAAATCCACAACCCTCTTCGCCACGTTTCTGTAGGCCCATAAAGTTACAGTACAAGAAAGAAACAACTGAGCCTTCAAAAACAAAGAAGAATAACATTGACCTCCAATTAAGTAACCTGCTAGATACTAAGGTGGTGTTAAATGGAAAAGAATATACAATTAAGCATAAATCTATATTCACAATGGTAGATGGCAAGACTTGTAATGCGGTGTCTGATTACCAAAGGAGTAAAATGATAGAAAGGAGTATTTGTCATTTGGGATTTCGATACTTCATTCCTTGATAAGAATGTTTGAATGTTTGTTACATATTGCATACAAATTACCAACAAAGTCATGGCGTGTGAGTAAAGAGACAGAAAATCGAATTGAACATAATAAAACTAGCATTCAGAGACTTCAAAAGTAAAAAATGTCTTTAATAGTAGATAAACCGAAAGCAGGTTATGGCAATACAAATGACAGAAATGTAGCACGAAGATTTTTTCAGAACAGCGAAGTTTCAGCAGCCATTACTGGGATCGATAAAGACCTAATTCAAAGATTTTATGTAATTCTTCAAACTATTATTAGTGGATTTAAGATTGACACAGATAAATTTAAAAAGTTTTGTTTGACAACTGCAGAATTATACATTTCACTTTATCCGTGGTACCCCATGACGACAACTCTACATAAAATCCTCATCCACAGAAATGAAATAATTTCTCACTTTCTTCTTCCAATCCAATTCCAAATCACCCTCTAATAGCCTATATGCGTTCTCCATCCATGTTAAACTGGAAAGCGTTTGATCCAGTAGTGATCGATATGCTTTTAGAAGAGCCTGCAGATACTTCAGGTATTTGAACTCTGTTTTCTTTGTTTGTAATTTTAATTAATTTGTATAAATTTCTGTAAATCTAATAATTATAATACCGCCATGTACATAATTTCACTTTAAATCACTTTTTAGAATTTTGAGCACTACCTTACATTATGGGGTTCCAGTGTACAGCATCAGCAACAAGTCTGGTGCTGAACTTCGCCTTCAAATATTCCCTTTTCAATAAGAATTGTACTTCATTTTTTAAAATCTAAATAAAAGTAATATTATTATTATTATTATTATTATTATTATTTGACTATTAAATTGTATATTTTTTGGGGAACTTGGCTGCCTGCCATGTTTCAGTTTTTTAATTATATCTTGAACTTCCTCTTGTGTCAGTTCGTATTCTTGCGTATCAGCTTCTATCGACATTTTATAGATGTTTCTTCTATTCTCTTTATACAGTAGTTTCACAAAGTGTTGCTCCCAACTGTTCGGTATTTCTTGTTTCTCATGTATTTGCCATCTTCGCCATCCCGTGCATCAGATAAGCAGCTACAACTCGACCAACCTCAGAAAAGCTCTGAGTGGGTGTGTACAGGGGAGCTACTTGGTGACCAAGTACACTCACATCCAAAAACCTTTCAGCGGGAAATTTAAATAAAACTAAACATCACCAATAACATGTAATGGATTTAAGAGAACTTTTTGTCAGTTTGTGTACTTGAGTAAAATTACGCTTCTGATTGGTCGACGTTGTTTGTTATTGAAATTAGTTTGCATATTTTCTAGGGCTTTTTTGAAGTTGGTTGTGCTGTAGCTAGTATTTGTTAATGCCTGATATAACATCTTAAAAGTGTATTTCTTTTGTTTTAACAATTGTTGCATAACAAAAATAATTTATTTGATAAAAATCCATGATTTTCATGTGTCTGATCAATGTCGTGGCACACTACAATGAAAATGGTTTTCACTTCAACTTAACCCAAGAAGGACTAGTGTGACAAATAGGACACACCAAATTGTCCAGACAGGATCTCATTCCTGTCACTGCATGTCAATATTTCCTCTCAAACCTGTTTTTTCTTATAGTGGGGGAGTCTGTTTCTTCAGTTCATTGCCACATTTCATTCAAAATACATCTTCATTTTTTTTCTGTAAAGTTTAAAAAGTGTGTTTTCACTTGGCTGTGAGGGTGTGAAAAGGCATATGTGACGTATAAGTCACACTCGCCTTTTACAGATGTTTTTTATGACTCTCCACAGTTTTCATATTTTATTCACTTTTTTTCATTAAATTTTCAAGATCGAAGTTTAATTGGCTTTCCCATCCATCACAGGAGCAACGTAGTAGAACTTAAAGATGGCCTAACTGTCGCAGAGGTAGTCCAGTTACTTGAGGATAACATTAGTGAGAACACAGATACAGAGGTGCAGAATATTTTCATTGCACCACCAGCCGCTAACGAACTCACTGATAAGGACAGTGGAGATGAGGACACAGGAGAATTTCTAAATAATTTACCTCGTAGTCAGTTGGAGAGTGAAGCTGAAGCAGTTTTGTCTAATAATGTTTGTATGGGAGGCAATATATACAAATTTTTGTGGATACTGTACAAGAAGACATCGAAAATGGACTGATGGAGATCTGGTTGATCCCATAAAAAAGGACACATATTTTCCCAAAGACTGTCCTGATAAATACAAAAATATGACTAGTGTAGAGATCTTCGAGCTTTTCATTGATGAAGAAGTAGTTACTGTATTTGTCACAGACACTAAAAAATATGCCTTATCGAAGAATGAATGTTTCTTCAGAGGAGAGAAAGGTTTTCTTAGGTATCCTCATCCTTTCAGGTTATAATGTCTTGCCAGGAAAAAAATGTTACTGGGATACAAAGTCTGACATGAAGAATAAATTAGTATCTGAGTGTATGTGGAGAGACAGATTTTTAATCATCACAAGATACTTTCACGTTGGAGATAATTCTGATATTTACCATGGTGACAGGTTGTTCAAACTTTGCCCACTTATAACTCTACTCAAGGTCGATTTATTAAAAACTTTATTCCGTGTGAATTTCTTGACTGCGATGAATCCATGGTGAAATATTTTGGCCCACACCCATGCAAACAATTTATACGTGGAAAACCCATTAGATTTGGGTACAAGGTGTAGTGTCTAAATACCCACTATAGGTGCTTAGTAAATTTTGAAATCTACCAGGGGAAAAGTACACCAGTAACAAACCCAGAATGAATATGATCAGGTTTTCTGTAAGGCAACAGTCCCGGTGATTTCTTTTTTAGACGAATTACCACATAGTGACAGACAATTTATTCACCAGCTTGAATCTTCTAAAGCACCTGAGAGAACGTGGGTATTCAGGAACTGAGACAATAAGAAAAAACCGCATTCCGAAGGATTGCATATTACCATCTCACAAGCAAATGAAGAAAATGGAACGGGGAACATTTAGAGATGCAATCGAAAAACAGGATGGAATTTTCTTTGGAAAATGGATGGACAATAGTGTAGTCCCTGTTGCATAAAATTCGCTTGAAGAAAACCCAATCAAGTGTGTTAAAAGGCTTTCTTCCAAAGAAAAAAAGCACATAAACATCCCACAACTTGCAGTGATTGGTACCTACAATAAAAACATGGGTGGCACAGACAGAATGGACATCAATTAATATCGTATTTCTATTAGAGGAAAGAAATGGTACTGGGCAATTTTGACATGGCTTTTGGATGCAGCTATAAACAATGTCTGCCATTTGTATAAAAAAAAGTGGGAGAAAACTAACAAAACTGGAATTCCAGAGAGAAATAGCTTTGACGTACCTCACAAGGTACAAAACTCTCGTTAAATCAGTGGGCCCAACGGCACTTTCGACGAAGAGGTCATCAAGAATTTTGGATGACATTTGTTTCAATCAAACTAATCATCTCCTTAGCGAAATAGAAAATAAAAAGAGAAAGAGGTGTGCACATGAAGGTTGCAAAAGCATCGTTACATCCAAGTGTGTAAAGTGTGATGTAGGTTTGTGTTTGAAATGCAACATTCCGTTTCATTCAAAATAATAATTTTGTTATAAGTTTTTGGTTAATATACTTTTGAACGTTCTGTTTTAAATGAGAAGTGAATTATTTACCATTGATAGTCACTGACTAGTCACAATTGTATGTAGATAAATGAAAATAAATGTGTTTTACATTGAATTCTGTATTCTTTTAATCTGGCACAATTTGATCCTACAAAGGAAGAGTGTGACAAATACGTCACACCCCTCCACCACTTCCTGAATGGTGATAAAATTTTTTCAACATTTTTCTGGGCTTCAACTAACGTAACTGAATCAAAAATAATGTGTTCGTGTTCAAGAGTCGATTCTCTAAAAAATCTTCCCTTTGCCGTTCTTTTCTATCTTTGCATATTTCACTTTAAGGAAAATTGGATAATTTTGTGTTTAACAAATATCTAGTAGTAAGCTGTGAACTTTTTTGAAAAAACAAAAGCATCACAAATTAATTTCCAAATAGGCAACTTTTTTCTAATTTAATCGATTTTATATCTTTTATGCTTTCCAAGATCCCATTGGTGAGTCACACTGTATACCTATGATTTTGTTCATTGTTGTATTGGTGCAACAGACAAAATCCTGCGAGTCTATTTCATGTATTCAGCACAGCATTGCTTATTATATGAAATAAGCCATCCTTTTTGTCGTTTTCACACAATAGGCCAAATTTAATATATATATATATATATAGATATAATCACAAACTGATACGTCAAAGGAAAGTAAGTCTAAAAGTTTATCAAATCAGTAATAAAATATTGAACATATCATCAATTTCTTGATTGTCTTATGAAACAAGATCACAGTTAAATTTTAAAGAATCAAAATTTAAATAAAATAAGCTAAATAGCGACAACATTGTTTACAAATAATCCTCCAACCACAAATCAACCAATAAAATAAATACTTACAATTGTGCTTTAGTAAAGCTGGGAATATATTTGTTCTGTTGCATATAAGGTGAGACGGTTGGTTGTTGCGGTGTCGTCGAAGGAATTTTTATGGTGGGTGCTGACGTAGATGTCACTGGATGTATAGCACTGGTATGTGTGATGTGTTCCGTTACGGCAGGTACCGTAACCGTAATCTTTGGTACTTGTGGAGGGGGTATTATTGTAGTCACCTAAAATTTTTATCACTTTTAACGATCAATCGAAACACAGAAATTTCTCAAATTACTAATGTCATTTAATTATAAATAAGAATCTGTAAAAAAGTATTTCAATTATTTTGCTACTTACTGGATGACTATTTCCCGTTTCGTTACAGGAATTTCTAGGTAAAACGGGCGTTTGCAAAACTTGAGGTTCATTCTTTGTGGTACTACCAATTCCCAACGAGGACGGGTTTATAATAGTTAACTGATTGTTTTGATAAATAACTTTATCGGGCGGTAACAATTTTCCTGAAGCTAATATCTTCTGTTGTTCTGCAAATAATAATTTTAAAGCAGTTTGCATTTCTGTATCACCTGGTGTAGCGCGAGCAGATAAGGTTTGCATTTGTAACTGTATACTTTTTAAATGTTGTTGCTGTTGTAACGTCAGATGGATTGTATGCACTCGCTGAGGTGTTTGTTGCGACTGATTATTATGATTTGTTGTTGTGCTTGAAGTAGGTATAGTTGCATTATTAGATTCTTCCAAGAGCTGCCCTAGAATGTGATCGACATCTTGATTGCTACCGTTTCCATCAGTTTGAACGATATGTGTTTGTGATGTCTGCGTTCCCTGCATTTTGGCTTGGACAGGAGGTTTCGGAGTTTGAGTATGACTTGAAACTGTGGATTGTACAGTAGGCTGCACAGCTACAGACGGTTGCACCACTGCAGACGGTTGTGACGGAGTTTTCTGTTGAGGTTGTACTTGTGCTTGATTTTGAGGTGGAATTTTTGGCGGTGCTTGTAACGCTGTTACTAAACTAGATTTAGGTGTTTCTTTTACCACATGATGATTTAAAATCTTTTCTGGTGTATGATTCACATTCTTTATTCCAATATTTTCCTGCATTATATTCTTGGGAGTGGTGGAATTTGTTTGAATTCTGCTTACTTTCTTAACTGGTTTTATTTTTGGTGACAGTTTCACTTTATTTTCATTATTTTGCTGATGAACAGGCTCTGGAGTTTTATTTGTGGCATTAGGCCGTTGCATAAATATCGTCTGACCATTCACAGTTAATTGCCCGTTTCTTTTCAGTTGTTCTAATTGATCTGGTGTTAAATTGACAACGTACGATGTTTGAGGTGGAGGATTTTGTTGGTGATTATCGTTTAGGTTTTGTTGGGAAGGTTGATGGTGTATCGTTTGAATTGGTTGAACTGGCTGCGGATGAACGGTTTGCACTGGTGGTGTTTTTTGAAAAGGTTGGACTTTTAATATAGGTTGGGATTGAACCGTCTGGTGCTGCGATTGTATCGTGGGAGTAACATGCGACGACTGTGGTTGAGAATGTACAGGTTGCGGTTGCACCGACTGCAAGGTTTGCAAAGGTTGTGATTGTAGAAGAGATTGGATTTGCCCTTGAATTTGTGATTGTATACTTTGGTGAACCTGAAAGAGATTTAAAGTTTCAATTTATTTACTCGAGATATTTAAAATTTAGTTACCTGAGATTGAATTGCTTGAACTGTAGGCGATTGCAGTGACTGTACAGGTTGTGACTGGATGGTGTGTTGTTGTATATTATGAGATTGTATGGTATGAATTGGTTGTGGTTGAACAATTTGCATGGGTTGTGTATGTGTGTGTTGCTGTAACGCAGATAATGGTTGAGATTGTACTGTTTGGTGCTGTATAGTTTGTTGAACTGTTTGCTGTACAGTCTGAGGCTGTACAGCCTGTATTTGTGGTTGTATCGTTTGTTGTATAGTTTGTAAAGGGTGAGGTTGGACAGTTTGTTGCTGGACTGTTTGTATCGTTTGAGACTGTACAGTCTGCTGCTGTATCGTTTGAACTGACTGCTGCTGAATCGTCTGCACTGTTTGTGAATGTACTTGTTGGTCCATTGACGGTTGTAACACCAATCCATTTAAACCAAATATACTTTGTAATAATAATTGAGACTGTAGGTCTTGATTAAGGGTGGGATCGTGTTGTAGAACTAAACGCCCATCTTCTCCTAAAGCTAATTTAAAGCCACCGTTCCTTTGCACCACCAATCCGTTGTTTATGGTTATGTTTGGTGTTATAAACGAATTTAACGGTATCCCAGCAGGTGCTGCTGTTGCCTGAGATGCTTGAAAGCTAGTACTATTTACTCCACTTTGGAAGCTCTGATTTAACAGCTGCAAGAAGAAAAAAAAAATTATGTTGCATTTTAAGTGATGAAATTGGAAGTCTCTCGATTAAAGGTGGCTATGAAGATTCAAGGCTCACCATTGAGTTCTCAAAAACAAAAAAAGATGGTAGCCTTGTTTGGGGATCAATTTATTTACCAGAAACAAAAATCTTCAAACTTCTTTAAGCCAAATATTCCTGCATTTAATAACTACAAGCGACTACATGCAATTGAAAAAAAGACAAAGTTATAGAGGGCCATGACTCTTACCATGTGGGAGTGCTCTTTGCAAATATCTATTGTTTTAATCAGATTTTAATTTACAATTGTCATTTTGAAATGTCTGGTTTAGCCTAATATATCACAACTGTTGTTTTTTCAGAAAATCATCACAGCATTAAAGTATTATAGTCTGTTACTGTTTAATTTAGAAAATGCTAAGCCGTGGCAGGTATATTGTTCCACTAGCCAATAAATGTAATAAACATTCAATAGAACAAGAAACACCAATATTCGAGAAGAACAATGTTCGGTTAAGAACCTTAAATAATGATCAAAACATGAACAATTTTGCAACAGGGATTTATTAATAAGTTTAGAAGTAGTTTTCACATAGAACCAGGAGAGAATGATAAGCAAATTATTTTTGTACAAGATGAAGCTGTGACTAATCGTACATTAACATTTGTACAAGATTTAGATGAAAATAAAAATAATGCTGCTTTAGAAAGTTTTTATTGAAAATAATAAACTACAGCTGCACCTGGTGTTGTTTATAAAATAACAAATGCGATAATGGATTCAGATGTGGATGTTGAAGCATACACTAACAGTTTTAATCCTACTAAACCACATTATCGAAGAGAGCATGCTCCCCACAGGCTGTACCTACCTAGTGATGTACTCAGTGTTTACTACTAACTATGTACCAAGACTTTAAAAAGTAAAACCCAAATTTTGTTTGTTCATGTTGATCAATCACAAGATTGTAAAATCAAAAAACATCTTTCGCTTGACGAGGAAATGAAAAGTGAAAAAAGAAATTCAATATTTTGTAGATTAAAAGTAGATTTGGCACTAATACTTAATTCTATTAAGAAAAATCATAGCATCTACACTTTTTTTTATTGAAACAACCAAAAAGATTGATTTTTCACTTTTTTAATAGATTTCCAACATCAAAATTACCTCATTGGAACTTATTTGCTTTTTCTTGAGTTGTATACGTATCAAAAGTGAACCTATCAAAAGTTTAACCTCAAAATTCTCTGTTTCTATTGAACTGTACTTACGGGGGTCTTTCTTAGTATGGCAGTACACCACAGAAAAGAGTTTTTTGTTAATAAAATGCTCACTTGATTTTGATATTACTGAATATTTTTCAGCAACGTAAGGTTGTATATCCCCGCAGAGCAGAGACAAGTCATACTGAGTAGATGGTAAACGATTTTGATCATCAAAATTATAAATCCAAAAACTAACGTTTTAAAGATGTAAGTATTAGGATAAAATAACAATGTCATTTTCATGATGTCTCAGTATTGTCTTTTTGACATTCATGTGTACCTCAAAACTTAAAAACAAGATAAATGTAATCTACACCTTTTCTTGCTTCTGATGATAAAAGTAGCTTATATTCTCTAATAAAAGAAAAAACTGAGAATTTTCTTTTAGCATTGCTGTTTAGAACAAGCGATCATTAAAATTTTAATTCCCGGGAGACTATGAAATTTTTCCGTAGGGTGTAGCTTAGACACACGCACGCCAACCAAGGCCAATACATAACCTACAAATTACAAAACCAATTAATAACACAGTAAAACAAATTCAAACTGTCAATTTGACAGATAATTTTTACTGAGAATGGATTAATCTAAGACATGAATTTCTTTTTTGTAGCCTACTGGGAACTGAAATTTTAATGATCGCATGTTATAAACAACCATATTTGGCATCCTCGAGATTTTATTATTTTATTGACTGGCACTTTTCCATTAAATTTCACATGTACTGAACAACGAATAAATAAAAATAAATCATCTTACAGTACAAACAATATTTTTGAAAATCACATTAAGCATCTACCCTAATTGTAAATTTCATGGTGTTATTTTATTGAAAAAATGCCATAAAACCTCTAACAGTCTTTTACATTTTCCTGGCAAACAGTGCGTTTTTTTGAAACATGTAAGGTATATCTTTTCTGTGGAATAATAAATAGCCCATTTCTTATCTAGTGAAAATCCAGGAAAAAGCGCTCAAGACAATAACATATCACATAGAACAGCAGATGAACGTAATCAAATTTCAGCTTCTAGTAAACCAAATTTCAATCAGCAGGAAGAACTAGGAACTTCAACCAGTGGGTTAAGTTGGCAAGAAATTCTAAGATAAAGCAAAAAACCAAAAACTACTTTAACTGTTTCAATTACAAAAATAAATCCCCCTTCCCGAGACAACAAAGAAAAAAGCGTAGGGAGCACAAAAAGCTGCAATACTAACAGAAAGTCCATATAAAGGTAACCTGAAACACAAACAGACCCTAACAGAGCTTCTACAAGCTGTAATGCATAAAAAAGTGAACAAAGTGACTGAATTTAGTAAATGAAGTGAGAAATAGTAAATAACTAGGCAGGGCTTTTTGGAATGAAACAGATACCACTACTTCAGTATTGACAGGTGTAAAAAATCTTTCTCCCCACCCATCTAACAAAAATGTCGCCAATAACAGTATGAAAATCCCCACTTTCAAAAATTCTTGAAATAATGTTCATGTCCACAAGCTGTAATCCTGCTGACATGCTACCAACAGTGGTGATTAAATGTTCTCAGTAATTACTTGCTTGCAAATGAGTGCTGTAATTCATCCAGTAATTTTAAGTTGCCAATAACTTGCTACTTATTGCTTGCTTGTAGGTGAAAATCATCAACCAACAGATGGCAAAGGCAATGGCAATATGTTTCACTGTTGTGGCACCTTCAAGATGTGTTCAAAACTATCATCACGGCAATCAATTTTTAGCAATTACCTGATTTCCAACACAAATTGTCATAAAATCTACATTAATCTAACCTTAATCTTTTGAATTGGCTGCTAGTAAGAAGACCTACCTTTCATTGTTACTGCCAAATTTGTTCCATGGCATTTGGTTTAGCAGTGTGAAGTTGTATGATGACACATACGCCTCACCTTGGGCAAAAATTGTTTTTGTGTTTCTGCCATGGGGGATCCCCTCAGGGAGCTTATAAAATGACGTTTAAACTTGTCAAATTTGATATGGAACAGCAAAGCCTCTGGTGGAGGGAAAATCGTTATTGAGCTCAATTTGCAATCATTTTTTGTTTGGTGTTGGTACTTTGTATCACAATTAACTGGCTTTGGGTATTACTACCATTCAAATGTATCTAATAATTCAAACCAATAGTATCAATCTAGTAAAAAGGTAGATAAACGCCATCAAAAAAAATCTGAAACTTTATCTGGGAATCCCTAATGAATCTGTTTTTATAATAGGCATGATTTCGCTTAAATGTGGACTTAGTAAAGTTTTGATTACCTTGAAAAAAGATCAAGTTTAATCATCCTTTAGCATATGACTTTTGTGTTTCAGAAACAATAATTTGGTTCACAATCCATAAAGTCTTGCCATAATTACCTACATATTTTAAAAATTTTGTGGTGTGGAAAACATTAAACGAAATTAAAGTCTGTCTTTCTATACTGTTTTGATCAAGATATAAAAAAGTGCAGTCTATAATAATTGTTTGGAGATTTGTATTGAAAAACCTAGCAACCCTATTTTACAATCCTTTTCGTGGTCCTAATACAAAAAGCTAATACTATGAAATATTTGATGTGTTGCACACCCGATTAGAAATACATCCTACAATTCAAATGGCTTTGGAGAAAGAACTGATAAGATGATCATTGAAGAATCAGGATTTCTTAACGTATTAGAGAAAGGAGCCCAAGTTATGGCAGACTGGGGTTTCAAAAATATAGAAAAATTATTGATTTTACAAGAGAATACACCAGTATGTCCACCCTCTGTGTTATCAAAAACCAAAAATTCAAAAGATGAAGTAAAACATGCTAAAAGGATAACTAGTTTACGTATTTATATTGAGCATCATCCTTATGCTGCAATACATCATAGTTTAATAAAATATCTCGATCTATCTTTATTTGTGATCCTATAAACTTTGAAGTTTTACAGAGCATTATTGATATAAAATATTTTCTAAAAATGTGAAAAATCTGCATATATTAATTTTACTAAACAACCCTAACTGAACATAATTTTGGACCTTTACCAATAAACATGAAATTCTATTACAAACAGTATAAGAAATTACATTTTGATTCCTACATTCTAGAATGTGATTAAAGAATTTCAAGAGGAACATTACAACAAACCACAAATCCAAGAAGTAGACAAAGATGAAGACGAATTATGATTTTTTTTTAACAAAACATGGTTTAGGTCTACTGGGGAAACCTTTTACCTCCAACTTGATGCGGAAACAGATGTAGCTTACATTTTATACCCTGTTCATCATACGTGGAAAATGTATAGAACCTTTTTTGTAGAGAATCTTGAGATCTACAACATTCATAATAACCTACCCATAGGAAGTGAAATATTCGCGAAACACTGTATTTTTTGACCTTTGACCTCTCATATCTCATAAAGTTGATGCAATGTCTATGAGAGAACTTTCACACATTGTTTAAATCAAGCCATCTATAGTATGCCAATTAATGAGGCTACGCTAAAAGTTAGACCGTACCTCGGCAGTTGCGCATGCGTAAATTCACAACATTCAGAGCTACCATTACTTAATGGTTACTAAGTTAGTAACTAACTAGAAATTGATAATAGTGATTTGGCGGGAAAACGAAACTGTCAATAATCTGCAAACACTTGCATCTTGCATCACTTGCATTTTGGTGGTTCTGAAGCAAATTACCTGTGGATTTATTTAAAAACAGTTCGTATGAACTAATTAATCCTGCTTTAAACTAACTGAAGTTGTTATTGGATGTAATTTATTTAACATAATTATTATATTTAGTTCTTTTATTTAAAATTTTGTTCACTAGCTGTAATTGATACTTTGTAAAAATCTTTTACATTAATATTTATAGTTAATAAGGTTATTTAGGTTTAGATCTTATTAGAATTTAGATAAATAGGTATCAACATGGAATCTAATAAGTGCCAGTATTGTTACAAGGAATTCTCTACTAGCAGTCCAAGAAATAGACACATCAAGAATGTCCACAATAAGATAGTCAAAACTTCAAGAATCAGTCACATCAAATGTTCATTATGCTTGATTGAAACAGGCACTTATGAAAATTTAAAGCAGCATTTAACTGAAAGTCACCAGGTAAGTGTAGATGAAATATATTTATCTTTTTGTAGCAAGAATGGAGTTGCTGTCTGGCTACAAACAGCACAGATCGAAGCAAATTATTTTATATGCGGGCGAAAGCAAAATAAAAAAGGGAACGAAATTCGTTATGCTTGTAATAGAAGCAACCTAAAAGGTGAATATTCATTATTAAAAAATCTATTGCATATAACATCAAGTCATATTATTTATTTAAGGCCATAAAAGCAATTGTAAAATACGAACCGAAAAAACTGGAGGATCTATTAAAATTCAAGGGGTATACCCATCACATTTAACACATGGGCTGAAAAGTCCCAGGCCTAACAAATAGATGGCGCTAGTTCTATTGCATTCACCGCTTTTTCAGTTAGTACTAACCTTCAAAAGACAGCTGTTAAAATTTCATGATATTCTATTCATTATTTTGTGAGTTATTGTGCTAAGAGTGACGCTATTTTTGTTATTTTCAAAACAATGGATCAAAAACAATTTCGTGTTTTAATTTTACACTGCTTCTTGATGGGAAAAAATACCGTTCAAGCTAAGCAATGGCTTGAAAGGTGTTATGGGGACTCCGCTCCATCAGAAACAACAATAAAACGTTGGTTTGCTGACTTCAAACGTGGTCGTAGAGACACCGATGATGCAGAACGCAGTGGACGTCCAAATGAGGCGGTAACACCAGAAAACATCAAAAAAATCCACAAAATCGTTTTGAATGATCGAAAAGTGAAGTTGCGTGAGTTAGCTGACATTGTAAAGATATCAAAAGAACTTGTTGGCTTCATATTGCATGAGCATTTGACTATGAGAAAGCTCTGCTCAAAGTGGGTGCCGCGTTTGCTCACTGTTCACCAAAAACAAGAACGTGTTGATGTTTCTGAGCAGTGTTTGGCCATGTTTAAACGTAACAAACCGAAATTTTTGCGTCGATATGTGACAATGGATGAAACATGGATCCATCACTTCACTCCGGAATCAAAACGATCGTCATCTGAGTGGACAGCAACTGGTGAACCTCGTCCAAAGCGACCGAAAGCACAACAATCGGCTGGAAAGGTTATGGCCTCGATATTTTGGAATGTGTGTGGTGTAATATTCATCGACTATCTTGAGAAGGGAAATACCATCAACAGTGAATATTATATAGCGTTATTGGAGCGTTTGAAGGCCGAAATTGCAAAGAAACGACCGCATATGGCAAAGAAAAAAATTTTGTTTCATCAAGACAACGCACCGTGTCACAAGTCAATCAAAACAATGGCAAAACTACATGAATTGAACTTCGAATTGCTCCCACATTCACCGTATTCGCCAGATTTGGCTCCCAGTGACTACTGGCTGTTCGCAGACCTAAAAAAATGCTTACCGGTAAGAAATTTCGCTCGAAGAGGTTATCGCTGAAACGGAGTCCTATTTTGAGGCAAAAAATAAATCGTTCTACAAAAGTGGTATTGAAATGTTAAGAACGGCGCTGGAATGATTGCGTTGTTCTTGATGGAAATTACGTTGATGAATAAAGCTAATTTTGAACAAAAAAAACTGTGTTTTCTTTGTTAGGCCTGGGACTTTTCAGCCCATGTGTTAGTTATTAAATTTTATGAAAATGGTAAAAGAAAATAATTATATATATAATTTAAAAGTCCCTAATGAACTTAAATAACATCGTAGATCAAGCATCCATCAAATTTTGGAAAACTCATGTTGGACATGAAGAGGAAATAAGAAGTCAACATCTAACTAGGGTGGAAAAAAACATGATTGTAAATAAACTAAAAATTGGTATTTCTATTGATCGAATTTTGGATGATGTAAGAAAAGTAGAATGTAATAAACTGAGCAGGTTTAATTTAGCAAGCAGAAAAGATATTAATTATTTAACCAAAAAACACAACATAGATAAAAGGAGACATGATAATGATGTCATAGCTGTTGGTTTGAAAGTTCAAGAATGGAATCAAAATGGAAAAAATTATGCCTTTTTCTTTCAACAGGAAGGTGAGAGTAGCATGATGTGTTGATAAAAACTACTGGTAGTTGTACGTACAGTATTCTTTTATAATAAACATTACAAAATAACAAATATTAACCAGTGGTTTTTACCAATCATGAAATGAAGCACATCCAAGTTGTTTCGTTTTTGCCATTTGCTTATAATTCGGGGTTTGGTGATTATAATAATATTAACATGTACAACCGTGTGTAAGTGATAATTGTATTATTTATTATTGTTACTATTAGAAATGCATTACTTGGTGGTGGGTCTTTGCTGTCATTTTTTAATTAAAAATATGTATGCATAAAATTTTTATCTATTTATCTTTGATTGGCAAAAATCTAATAAATGTCTATGTGGAGTGCTGGTGATGGTATATATAGGTAGTGGTGGAGGGCTTTTTTATTATTTTAAGGTGAAAGTCATCCTGTTCTCAAAGATACAGATTCTGTTGTGGGATTTATGAACGCAACTATGGAGAAGAAATTAAAAGATTTCGGAAAAATAATTTGTATGGATGGTACTCACTGCACAAATAGAAAGGGGATGGATTTAACGATCATGCTTGTAAAAGATGACAAAAATGCAGGATTTCCCATGGCTTTCTTTTTAACGAATAGATTATATCAGGTGGCTCAAGAGCTTTTTTAGGTGCTTTGAAGAAAGTGGAAGAAGAATTGCAGCCAGAATATTTCATGAGTGATGACGATCCCAAATATTATAATGCGTGGGTAAAGGTGATGAAGAGTGAACCCAGAAGACTTTTATGTACATGGCACGTTATAAAAAACTGGAATTTGCAAGGAAGAAATAAAATAAAAAACGCTGAAATCAAGAAAAATGATTTGAAGAAAATTTTAAACGAAACTAAAGTAAATGAATTTGTAAAACTGTCTAATGAATACTTCGATAAGTTGAAACATGCTCAGGAAATAGACTTTTTAGATTATTTACAAAAGTAAATTTTATTGTAGCTATATTATACATTTAATTTGATTATCTGCTTTTTGTTGTAGGTATTATTTATTAATATGGCATTAGAAAGTTTGAATAATTTATTGAAAACCAACCAAATAAAAAGAAGGACCAACATCACTGTAGAAAAACTTTTAGATAAAATTGAAGATCTAGTGGATTCAAAAATGTGGCAGATAATATTAAATATGGAAAGACCAAATGCTAATAGCTACCAGGACAAGGTAATATTAAAACGACATACAACTGCAGAACGGATGGACAGGAATTTAATCACAGAGGTAGGGTTTGGAGAATTTCAGGTAAGGTCCTCCAAAGGTGAAGAATTTTATAGTATTACATATAATGACATTTGTGAAACAGATTGCAGGTTTTTGTATTGCAGGGTATGTAAAATTTGTTTCCACAGGTATAAGTGTCAATGCCATGAATATTCCATAAAAACTAATATTTGCAAGCATATTTTTTTGGTATTTGGTATGCTTGTATGAACAGGAGAAGGAAGATAATTCTGTTTTAGGAGACGTAGAGGCACTTGGTGATCAAAGAAAAAGAAATTAAAAATTCTCATCAAGAAGAAATCCGGGATTTTATTGAGAGTAAAAGGACTATCGATGAAGGAACAAATGAAGTTGATAGAGAAGCTATAAGAAGAATAGGAAACCAAGAAATTCTGAATGCTCTAAATGAATTAGATTTTGAAACATATTCGAAGAAGTTAAAAACCATTTTAAAATTAATAAAACAAGATGATACTGATATTACAAATAAAAGAAAAATGGAGAAACAGGAATATTTTCCAACAAAAAGAAGGAGATGCTGATATAAATGTATTGTTTGTATCCTAATTCTAAATAATGTATTAATAATAATAAAAAGATGAGGCATTTGACACGATTCTTTTAAAAAAATTAGAAAGAGAAGTATATCCATAACAGTAAAGCTTTAGTTACTAGGATCCTAATACACAGGCTGCTGATAAATACTGCTTCAACTTTAATACAGTGGCATTTTCCTTTATATTTGTATTATTTTTATAGATAAGGACCATTTACCACAATGCTAGATTTAATATCAATAGCAATAAGGGATCATTCCTATATTTTTCATTTAGCTGATCTAACGAGGTGAGCTTAACCTCACTTAACAGTTTTGATTGATTTTGAGTAGATCAGTGAAATGGAAAACAGCTATAGTGTTGAGAACTTGATGTTACATTTGATGTCAAATCTAAAATTGTGTCAAACAGCCTTTAGGTGTATAAAAGAATTAATTATAAATATATTTTTCCTATTATAAATATGCAATGTACTTTAAGCAATAATGAAGATGGGAAATATTATTTTCTATGAAAACTACCACCGCTCAGTACTATTAAGTTTAAAAAAAAATGAACTGTGATTCTACATAGAAGTCCTGTAGAATTCAAAGTAATTGGAATACATACAATTGTTACATGATTATGAACTTCAATAGATTTAAAAACAAACTCTGTGTTATTTAATATGCCCTTTGCACTATGTTGAAACTGAATACAACTGCGCGCTTTTTAAATATCTACAGATCGCGTCTAATTCAATTTTAAACAAGCGCATGCGCACATGCCGAGGTACGGTCTAACTTTTAGCGTAGCCTCAATTAATGGGTCCTTCACTGAATGTTTGGGAGTAGGCAACACGTCTTACAATTCAAAGATATCTTTGTGTAATTACAGATTTTAAAAACAACATGGATCATGTTTGTATAGTTTGTTTTCTATCATATGTGTCAGTCAAAATTCCTCAATTTATGAAGATTTGCTTTTTTTTAGAAAACACAACAATAAGACTAATTATAAATTATTGTAAAACCTTAAGAATCTGATAATAAACAAAAAAACTTATTTAACAAAAAGAAAGTAAAGAAAATGTACAGGTTTGTACAAAAGTTAAACAGGAAATATAACCAAACAAATGTCAAACAGTTGACTTATGTCAATTTTGAAATTCACTGTAAACAATTGACAAGAGTTGAACTTTTTAAAGAAAAGCTAGCTTTGAATTGTAAGACGTGTTGCCTGTTTCCAAACATTCAGGGCAGGACCCGTAAGATCGACCTACTTTATAAAGAAAAATAAAGTAAAACAAATCATAACTACACTTTTTCCTATATTTGAATAATGTTTTTTTCATATTGTGGTTTATTTATTATATTACATTCAAGAAACATTTCTATGAAGTCTTTGTGGGTCTTTAATTGATGGCATTATCGTATGAAGTCAAAATGACATTGTGATGTGACGTTATTGAACTGTGATTCATGTATGTATGTAATATTAACATTTCTAACATGTCATTGTAATAGGATAAGTGACATTATGAATGACCAAACACTTGCATCGGTATGATGTATCTCTGCTATACGAATAGTTATTCTTTTGTGATAGCTATTAGCTAGATAGCTATTAAATAAAAATGATTTTTACATGAAATTGTAATTAATTACAATACTAACTACATAGCAGCAATGCTTAAATCTTCGAGATAGGCAACTTCTTTTGTACCGTTTCTAAAACCCCAATGGTTAAGACACACCCTACATCATTTTTGCTCGAAAAAAACCTGAACCACATAATACGAAACATCTTGATGGGGTAACAAGAACCATTATTTGATAAAAGATAATGGTTTTCAATAAAACAAAAATATTACAAACCTGAACAAGTGGTGTTGTTGTAGCAACTGTCGGCTGAGCAACAGTTGAAATTTGTATGTTCCCAATTCTTTTATTAGAATCAGTTGCTTGTATCACATTTGCTTGCGACCTAATAATATTTGCTTCTTGTATCACACTATGCTGCGGTTGTGGTATATCAGAATGTAGCTGCACCGTGTTTGGTTCGCTCTCACTTTGAGAAGTATCACTCTCAAATTGAATATCATCCTCATCACCAATCCCAGACAGTTTCATTATATTTGCCAAATCTAATTTTTTCTTTTTGTTTTTGGGTTTCTTTTTTTGGTGGACTTTCTGAATTTGTATGTGTTACAGTTAAATTTTGTTCATTCTGCATGATTTGCGCCTGTTGCGAGGTTGTATGTGTGATTACAGGACTCGCCACTTGTGTAACAACTTGTGTTTGTGGCGCTAATTGAACACCGTTCGTTAATACCCTCACCATGGGTTGAGCAGTTCTTGGTGATTGAATTTGAAGTAACTGTTGGCCACTGGGTTGTAGAATTAAACCTTGCGGCGCTGCTGTTTGAACGTGTGTTGGAATCTTTGTTGTTTGAGGTCTTAAGATTAATTGCACCCCAGGCGCTAACATCGGCATCTGATTTAAAAGAAGTGGTTGTGCTGTTGGCATTATTGTTGTTGCTTGTTGGCTTGGAATTACAATATGGGGACTGCAAAAAAAATTTTCATATTAGAAATTTGTAGACTTGTGAGTCTCATCAAGCATCACAGTTTATTTACTTTTAAGTTCATGCTTTGCCAAAATGCTTGCAACTCAGTTACAAGTAAACTCGTATTACTGCCTAAGTGGGCTCCAAATCATGATACAAATCAATTACATGGTTCATTTTTTTTGTTATTTTTAAAAGAAATGATCATTTTGTTACTAGTAAGCTGGCTGTAGTTAAAAGATTTTACTATGTGGATTTAGTGCACAAAAGTTAGTAGACCATGCATTTAAAAATGTCGTTTTTCAAGATTAAAAGACAAACTTCAAAAATATTTGAAACAAAAGATAAATTTAATGAAAAACGATTCTGTAGATACTGACAATTTACATGTGATTTATTGACACTACTGTAAACTTGACAGTAACATTACATAGAGCTTCAATTGTTTGTAACTAGAAAAATCAGAATGACAAACATAACTTAATAGAAAAAAAAATGAACTTTACAAATACCTTTGCCCTTACACTTTGGTAGTGTTATTTCCCTAACGACAGGGAAATGTTAACTCAGAAAAATGACATAAACGTTCTGCAACTTTGTATGTTGCATTCTGTGCACAAACCAATATCACCAGATTGTTTAATTTTGAGTTGTCACAATGCAAAATTTTAAATTTTAAACAAATACAATTTTAACCAATTACAACAATTAAACACAACTTTAAATATTTTCCTTATCTTAATGGTGGCCTGTGCTTTTTATTGTATGGTTAAAATAAAAGTCTATAACGTATTTCCTTTTGATGGATTGTTCAAAATAATAAATAAATATCTATTTCACGTAAAGAGATACATGCGTCACTTGTGTGATCCAGATGCTTCAAATCAATAAATGGCCCAACTGAAAACTTTCTACACGTCCTATTTTAGCAGCGGTAGATTGAGACAATAACTGAAAACAATTTTTAAAAAGTACATATAAATTCATTTTAGAATTAACGTTTATTAATTTTTCTACTTACTTTAAAACTAATAAATGAAAAACTGTTTAATTATAACTCTTCAAAGAACTGTTTTTGTTGTTTAAATGTAAACAAATGTCAATTTGAAAATTCAATTATGTTTGACATTTTTGAAACATAACTCAAATTAACGTGCAATCACATCTACTGTTTCTAGTGTTATCCTTGTCATACATCTTCTACTTAAATGGAATGCTAACAGTTCTTTTTTCAACATACATTTCAAATAGGTGCATGTTGTTGTTGATTAAAAATAAATCTGTGATGCATGTATCTCTTTACGTGAAATAGATATTATCTACTTGGTAGTACTTAAATTTATCGAGATTGTTTTCACATAAGCATCCGTAATTATAAAATATTTTAATATTGTTTTGTTTATTATACTTTTTGTATGTAATAATATCACTTACAGCTGTGTTATCATCAAAATCTAGACTTTTGTTTACTACTATTTCACTTCAACCTCCTTGGTTAACCTAATTGAAAAACTAAAAGTTATGTTAAATTCAGAATTTTGTAGTCATTATACGTAATTATTCAATAAAATGCAGAATGTTCCTATTGGAACTTAATGAATTAGTTTATTTTTTCTTTTATTTATTATAATAAGTTGTCAATTCTTTTAGCTGTCAAAGAAAGTGAGGTTAGAAAGTTAGTTGTCAATGTCAAAGAAAATACAGTTACAAAGTTAGTTGTCAATATCAAAAAATGTAAGGTTAGGAAATTAGTCAAAAGAAACTAGAAACTAAAAACTTTCTATTTCATGGGTTTATTTTAGTTTTCAAATAGCATTGGATAAGCAACAAGAGGTTATAGAAGAAGAATAGGCTAGAATAACAAATGTTTCTGATAAACACATTTTTTTGCTGATCCTTTATAAAATATTATTATCCTTAGATGTGTATCTAAACTGATCTAAATAGATGTCATGCAAAAATAAACTGAACTTGAGGAAACTCGTCTACTGACCCTACAATAATAACAATTTCAGAGTGGTTATGCTTCTACCGTAAATGCAATGTTGGTAATTTTTACAACGATTTCTTTTCGTTCCTATTAATTTATACATTTTCTTTTTATTTGCTTTTCAAATATTTTGATTTATACATGCCCTAGAACAGTTTTCTGCTAATATTTGTCATCTAGTCAGTAATAGAGCCTTAATAAACTATTAAAATAAATGGAAGATTAGGTTATATTATTATCATAATGTTCACACATGTGCATTTGCAAAATTTTGAATAAGAATTTAAGAAATATTTCAAACACAAAAAAGAAACTGTTAATAAAATTTTACTTGCTCTTTATTTTAGTATTTTTGGTAGTTTTTACATACTAATTTATGTTAAGATTTCTGATTTGAAATGCCAATACAATCAAGTTGTTTCACTGATTTTCTTTAATTAAATTTTCTTTTATAACTGCAATATTCTTATTAACTCTTAAAAATTTGATTTTTCAGCATGTAAATACTGAGAAAATGTAATAAATAATTGTTTTTAGGTTAGATTAACAAAAACAAAAATATTATGTTTACACTTGACTACACTAAAAATTGAAAATAAGTGATGTTCACTTGTTTATATTAAAAAACACATTTTTGACAACTAAACTAACCTTCAAATTATACTACCATCAATTTGACAACTAAAGTTAGTATTAAAGGGGAATGCACAAGAATTTTAAATAGAAGAATATATTACTGGTTTTTATGTTATTTGAAATGTGTGGATTACTAAAATTAAAGTTGGAACATTTCTTCAACTTTTAGTTTCAAATTTCAAATTGTCAAATTTAAAATATCCCAAGAGACATTTTACTGTTCACATAAATTGTTCATCTTTATTTTAACCAGTTATGACGTCTTTGATTTGTAAGATATTAATTAAGAGCAAAAAAAAAACATAAAATTGCCAATGTTAATTGTGTAATTGAAATTTGATTGTGAAAAATCATACATGCAAGCGATGCTTTTTGTTGATAAAATATTAAAAAAAGAATAAGACAAACATTTGAAACTATAATCACGTTTATTTTAAAAACAAACTATTGTAAATCCTGAAAACCGAGTAAAAGCGGTATGCATTGCATGTTACTTACCTGACACTGGGTTTTGGAGGAGGTTGTGGACTAGCAGACGGTTTTGGTAGAATATTTAAGTGCGGTTTAAGTTTGATCACATTCTGAGGCTGACTTGTTTGTATTGGCCTCGCGACAAGTTGGTGGCTACTATGAATTATTTGCATAACAGGAAAACTTGGCTGTGGTGTGGGTGGTTTAAAGCTTTGTGGCGAAGGCGATTTCAGACTAGCTGGTGAAGAATACGGAGATGGAGGATATCCCGGACTCGGATTAGAATATGCTGGAGACATGCTGGTCACCACTTGAGGCTTCTTCACTAAATGAAGATTATTCGAGCCAATAACTGTACAGTTAGTACTAAGATTCTCGTACTCATTGATAATCTGAATCTTCTCTGATTTTGCAGACTGGAAAGTTGAACTTTTCGGCGACTTACACATCTTGGGTGCAGACTTTTGAGGGGTCGAAGACATATTTGTTTCTTTTTCAAAGAAATTACAAAGTTTAAATTTAATTTATCACTGTCTTCGTTAAGTACATTTTATGCCCAAAATTTATGCACACATAACTTTAAAAAATAAATAAGAAAAAATTTATACAACTGGAATGCACTTCTAATTTAATGCTATATCCTCATAATTTATCACTGTTCTTTAAAACATTGCAAATAATTAACTTTAATCCACCACATGAGTTTTGTTAGCAAAAAGTTGCCATTATTATTTCAATTACATCACTTAACCGAACTCAAATAAAGCCATTTCACTATTTAACGCTTCCAAGTTATCTGAATCTATTTGCAACATTATTCCTTAACGGTGCTGGTTTCCATCGTAGTAAATAAGTATTCCTTATGTTTTAACTTTTCTGGCATGAAATCCTCTTGTCTTCTTGCTAAAATTAAAAAGAAAAATTGAAAAGAAACATACACAAACCAAACACATACAGATTTCAAACTTCAGATAAATAGTGTTGCCTATTACATAATTTTATTTTTAAAATGTCACTTATCTATCAGAAAAGCTCTAAAGCGCTCAATATCATTATAATTCTAAACAAACGGCTAGTTTTCAACAATCTACTGAAAGAAACTGCAACCTAACCTTTTCATAATACTGTCCAAGTTTTACGAACAAAACCAGCACTTAGAATTAGATTCTGTAAGTTGAGTTGTATTCGAACTCGAAGAATAGAGTTAGATAAATGGTTTGCGTAGGTTATCCTTAAACATTTTTGCAATTATTGTTTGTTTATAAACAATTTCGCAAATTTGCAACACAAATGGAATGATTAGTGCGCCGCCATCTTTTTAGATGCGAACGATGCGATGCTCCTTTTTTTCCTTTGTACCCCCACCCCGTAAGAAAATGGCGCTTTCGCATCACTCTGCTTATAATTTATTAGTGTAATCGTGTAATACCCTGTCTTAATAGTTGGTTCCGTTTTCATTGTCGTTAATTTTCATGTAAATAAAACGAATAATAGGAACCCCCCGCTTAAAAGTCATAAAAGCAGTAATAATAAATAAACAGCAAGCAAACTCCACGACAGATGGTGGGGGAAGAACTGAAAGTCGTAATAAAAGTGGTGGGGATGCAAATGCTCTAAAAACCGAAAAAGGATGTAAAAATAGCTGCAATTGTCCAAAATACGATGCACCAAGCAAAAAAACGTGGGCGTCTTTTTTATGTTACAATAGAAAAAATTACTAACAACGTCCACGTAAAAAATCGATAGTAAAGTTAGGTTATAAAAGTGTACTGCAAGAAAAACGCTTAAATCATTTACGTATCGACAGCACAGCCCTCTAAATAATCCAATTTCGAAAAAACGAGCCCAAAATTGCCCGTTTTAACCCAGAAAACCGCATAGAAGTACTACCCACATGATTTTCGAGATAAAATGAATAAAATTTCTACGTACCTTAACAATTTTCACTTCATGGGCTGATACGGGGTTCACAAAAGTGAAAGCAGGGAACTCTCGCTTTTCATTGGTTCTCGCCTAGCGTCATTTGATACACAAAAAAATAACATTTACTTTGAGGTTAAATTAGATAAGGACCGACTGTGACCCTTATGGAAGTACGACTTTAGGTACATAACATTTTTCCACAGTAAATCTTTTAGAATGGGCTTTTTTAAACTAATCATTCTTTTCGTTTTGATGGTTTTGAAGGGGGCTGGGACTATATTTAGTCCTTTTTCATGAAACGATCGTTAAATTAACACCCATAGATTAACTTTTAAATATTAGGTTGATTTGGTGTACAATACCTATTTGTTACCACCTGTTTTCTATTATTATTATAATCTTTTATCATGATTAATAGCTTTATTTATTTATTTCTATAACCTTGTTATATAACCGCCTTCCTTGTTTAAAAATTATTCAACTATTTATAAACACAACTTCAAACCATCCATTACTGTATGATTTCATTTTCATTAAAATTAAAGCAATCATTTGTATGTAAACCGTTTATTAACAAAAATATTACAATATCTTAGATTTCATTGATTATTTAAAGCATTTCCATCTCATCGCATAATTTAAGACAGAAAATGCTGTTTAGCCACATTTATTTTCAGTATAAAAGTACTATAAATTACATTTCTTATATAAACTGTAACGATTAACCTTAAAACAAAATACTAAAGTAATGTAATCACACAAAAGGTTTATGAACATTCCATTGTAGCTAATGAATTTGAATTTTCATTGAGTACTGGTACATCGGCAGACATGTTTCCATCAGTTTCTAGCATCCCGTTACTCGTACCATTAACAATATTTGCTTCAACTGAAATTGTCCCTTCTTGAGTAGAGGTTTCTTCCCAATTTATTTTAAATCTTGTAACTCTAGGTTCTGAAGCCAAAATGTTTCTAATAACCTACAAAAAAGGAAATGTTCATTAAAAACAAAAATTGTTATTCAATTTTGAAACATACCTTATCAAATTGTGGTGGACTTGGTGCATTTTCACGCAGTTCTAGATCACTGTATTCATTATTTATAAAATAACCAACTCTTATAAATTCCTGACTTCTGTATGAACAAGTCAACAAAACGACAGTTACACCAATTGCATCATTTTCTGGTATACGTGTTACATCTGGTGGATCCGCCTAGATAAATATAAAATAACAATTATCAAGTAAACAAAAAACCATTCTACCATTACCTGAAAAACAAACATATGCTTCCCTTCTGGAACAGGACCTACAAATACTGAATCTAAAATCTGATCGTATTCTTCACTTTCAGCGGATCCAACATAGATCATTTTCCATTCTAAGTCTGCAAAGATAATTTCTTGTCGTTTGAAACTATATGTATGTAAAATACTGACCTTCTTTCAATTCTTCTATACACTCAAAAGTGATTTCAAATTGAAACGGATTTAAGAAAGGACTTGGGTTATCCATAACTGTTATATTACACAGCTGTACTTTTGCCATTTTATTATAACTTGTTAATATTCAACAACCAAATATGATTCTCAAGATATTCAAATCAAGAACTTTGAGGTTATAATTATATAAATATATCAAATTTACCGTTTAATTGAATGTAAACTTCCAAAATATGAATACGATTTCGTTCGATTCAATTACAAAAAAAAGAATTTTCTAAATCTTTCTAAATACAAAAAAACTAATTTTCTAAACTTTACGCGCTAAAACTCTGAAAATTGACACAACAAACGAACATTTTTAGTAACTTCTGTTGGCAAGAAGGTAAACTGCTTTTCATGAAAGTAACTACAACCATTAAAAAATGCTCCCATCTAGAAGTACAGTAATCATGATCAAGAGATGCCAATGAAGGGGGTTGTGATTGGTTCACATCAACCAATCGAGAGCTCTTTCATTAGCATTAAGTAGTCGTGATTGCTGCTCCTGGACAAAAGTATTTTTAACGGTTTTTCAGAATTTCAAAATCAAAACTGTACATCAAGGATGATACTAATGTTGAGTACCATTTTTTTTCAGAAATTAAGTCATTAATAAATAATAACCTCTTTTACCCTTTAAAACATTTATCCAATACATTTGTGTAAAAAGAATCAAGGAATTCAATTTGTTGCTACTGAACAGTACAGAGTTAAATGGTGTTACCTGACCGTTTGTTTGTTCCCCTGCACGATTGTAATTTGGGTACTTAACATAGCTAGCGTCTGATGTATAAAAATCTATTTTAGATTTTTCGCATTTTACTCGTTCTTTGTCACGAGAATCTAAAACTGAGCATTTAGAAAGATATACTAAAAAATACATTGTATTGATAGTATATTGAGATTTAGCTATACCTTTTCAAGCTTAAATTGGAACCAATCAATTTCAAATTGAGAATAACCAGTTTCAAATTGGGACTAATCAACTTTTTGCATTGATATCTTAAAAACATAAAAGATTAGAAAAAAAGTCACTTCATGTTTTCTACTTAAACTTTAATCGCAAGCACAAATTTTAATGTTTTGAATCGTGGTGGAAATCACCCTGCATAGTAGTTGATTTTAGGTTTTTTGATTCTGCAATCGAAAACAGATTTTACTAAATTATGTTAAACATTTATTTCTAAGTGTGCATATTGCTACGACATGAGTTGTATGATTAATAATATCCTGATTTTTATCAGGTTCAATTTTATTTTAGTTCAAGATTAATTTCTTAAGGAGTCACCATCTTCATCTTACAATACAAAAGAAAATAAAGACACTTGAAATATCATTTATTTTTATATTTGTAATACATCTTTGATCAGATCATTTATACTCACAAAATAGGATTATGATGAGATTCGATTTAAAAACTATTAAGTAAACAATGTGATGCAAATGATATGACTTATAAATATAAATAACAGGAGATTTATATAAAAATTAACGTCCGACTAAAAAAATACGTACAAATGATATCTTAGTGGCTAATTTAAAAGAATATGTATAATGTGGCATTTACTACAAAAGTAACTTTGGCTGTTAAACCACCAAAATCACAGATTGTCAATCATTTATAATCATAAATAATAATAATAAAATAGGAAAGACTGTTAGTTAAAAATTACATTTTCGTTTATTTATAGAGATAGACTATAGTTACCTGTTTTAAGATATTTAAAACATTTTTTATGTTCTAGGAACAAAACAATTAAGTTCAACTATTATGATAGTTACAAATAATTGTTCCAATATATGTAGATGTAATTAGATATAACCTATACCCTGCTAAAAGTGATCTACATAAGCGTTTGCCGTATATTTGTTTTACCTCTACTGAAAGTTATAACCGTATCATCTTCATGCTCATTTGCAAGCAGTAACTCTTGACCATTTTTATTTCTTCCCAGTATCCTAAAAAAATAAATAATAAAATAAGGTTATTTTGAAAAACAGGATTGCAACTTAATAAAATTTTTAAAAACACACACATACACACTCACACAAGCAGGCATGCAACTAAATGAACACAACTTTTAAGCGCTCAGTTATGTAATATTGATAAGAGAAAGATTCGATACACTACAGGTAAACATAGATAAGAAACAATTTCTTAATTAAAATGACCTCTCTCTTATCAGCTTTTAATTGTTTTATTTTTTTACAATCAATTAATTAATGATTAGGAAAAGGTTAAACGACACAACAGAAAAGAATTAAGTAAACAATACTGATTGCATTGTTTTAATGTAAAAAAAATATGATATTCATATCACAAATTATATATTAGTTAGTATATGAATAATTAATATTTTAATGCATGAAAACGTTAAAATATAAGTTACAATGATTACAATAATAAAGTGTGATTTACTCGTTATGACAGGGTATGTTAAGTTACAACGTATAGGCATATGCTAGAACACGTTCATTTGAATATTGATTACAACTCTCTATAACACCACAAATTTATAACTGGCAGTGTATGGTACACAACTGATTTTCTTATTATTCACAATATTATGAATAGGGCTATTAGATGAATAATCTTATTAGAATTCTGTATTGACAAGATTTTATGAAAGAAGTGCACTGAACTTAATTTAATTCTGATTCTATATACAAGGTGACGGGAAAATGGTGTACCATATATACAATATCATATTCTAGATCATGAAAAGGTCACGAATCTGTTATTATTTTTTTATTGTCTTGCTTTGTATTATTTTTGTTTATAATGTGACATAACCTTATCAAGTTACAACTGTCAATATTTTTAATTTTTCTCATTTGATAGATTGTTTGAAATTAAATTACATTATTTATATGTATAATTCTTGCTAGAATAATAACGAGGATATTAAAGCTCATTTCAAGAAAAGTATACACATAGTGGGTTTAGCCGCAAAAGAAAATATTAAGCCTTGTTGGAATTTAGTAAATTAGCTTATTTCTGATTTTATTTTGTCAATTTATCTAGCTCTTAAAGTCAAAGTGAGGTTAGGAAGCTAGTTGTCAATGTCAAAATAAAATAGAATAATAAAACAAAAGAAAATAAGGTTAGCTTTGAAAACAAAAAAAAATGTTGACAGATGGAAAAAAGGTGGTTGTTAATTATAATGATTATAATTTTTAAAATGAAATGTTTTACAGAGAAAGTAAAATAAAAAATTTCTGTTTCATGGCTTTACCTCATTTTTCAGATACTATTTAATGAACGACAAGAGGTTATAGAGAAAGAATATGTTGAAATAACAAGTATTTGTGATAAACACATTTTTGTTGATCTTTCAGCCAAATCCTTGATAAAATATTATTATCCTTAGGTGTGTGTAATTAGATTAGATGAAATGAAATACTGAATGCAAAAAAAAAATTCAGTCAGTATTTAAATATATTAGTTTGTAATCTTTTAAATGTATAAAACAGAATATAACCAAGAATTGAGATGTTTAATTCTGGAATGATCCAAATTGATGAAAAACCACAAATAGATGCTAGCTATCATTCTGGAACATTATAATCTAAAATTACATTCAGAAAAAGAAAAAAGCAAAGAATGCATTAAAAAGATTATTATGCAAGCGAAATCACAAAATCTGTAAAAATCACTTTTTTGGCTGTGTGTAAAGTACCATCCCAACATGATGTACAGCTACAGTCTACCCTAATTGGAAATCTAAACAATCGCTCAGAACATTTTCTGATAAATTCACCCAAATCTACCTTGGATGCCAAAAGTGACAACTAGTTTTGACTTTTGAAAGTTAGTTAACTTTCAATACTTACCATACTCATAATTTATTATGACACAATAGCTAAAAGACAAAATTCAATTAGAAACAAATAAAGTTAAAGTTGGCCATGACTAGTATGAAATAGCAACATTATTGTTAAGACAGCAGACAGCTGTAGACACTCGTCACTTGTGAGGTTGTTATGTTTATAACAACATAACCTCTTAAATCAGAACTGTTAACAGCTCTTTTAACAGTGTTGACACATAGTGCTAGTCATGCCTAACTTTGACTTTAATTTTTCTTTTTGATTACATGGTATATTAGATGCACCTTGTATGCCAGAAGGAAAATTGTACATAATTTTTAAAATAATAAAACAGCTCTGGAGCTTTTCATGATAAGAAAAAAGAATTTATAATATTATTGTCAAAGTAGAAAATTCCATTAAAATAAAAAAACTGAGTGTTAGTCATTATTGTACTAGCATGTGCCTAATATTATATAATTAAAAGTTATTTTACACCACATAAACCTCTTTGAAAACACTCACTCACTCACATCTAAACATTTGGTTTTATAAAATTGAGCTTCATATTTTTACTAGTACTTTGTACTACAGACAAAATGCTGTAAAAGAAAACCTTTGAGACAAAACGAACTTTATACAATAACCACTAATAATCTCAGAATGGTAAAAAAAATTATTAGTTAAATACCTTAAAGATAATCAAGTTATTTAAATAAATAATAGTAATAATCAAGTAGTATATATCTTATATATCTTTTTTTTTAAGTTCAAACATCACACAATTGTGTGTACCTTGAAAGAGCAGTCGGAGTTCCATTAATTTGTTCGATATCATCCAAACCTCTGTGCACAGATATAGTATCTAATTCGCAATTATTTCTAAGCATTAAATATTCGGTTGTTTCTAAATCTCTTTTTGCTGGTTTCTTCCACACTTTCAGTAGAAGACTGGAACCGACAACAGAGACACTGCTCAAAGCCATAGCCGCTGATGCCATCCACGGTTGCAAAACAAGTCCAAATGAACTGAAAGCACCAGCTGCTAAAGGAATTCCTGTAATTTTCACAAATTAATTTTCGAAATTTCAAAGGAAAACCTTTTTCTGCATACCCAAAAGATTATACATGCTGGCAAACAGGAAATTAAGTCTTATCCTTGTTACAGTTTTTCTGGATAATTCTAAACAAGCTACGACATCAAGGAGATCATTTCGCATAAGTACCACATGAGCCGCTTCGACAGCTACATCAGTTCCTGCTGCTATAGCCATACCCACATCCGCTTGAGCAAGTGCCGGTGAATCATTGATACCATCACCCACCATACACACTTTAATACCTTTAGCTTGCAATCTTCAAACAAGACATTTTAGTGATTATTTGCAAATTATCATTGTGCCATATTTACTTACCTTTGTACTCTAGCTACTTTATGTGAAGGAAGCACTTCTGCATAAACTTTCGTAATACCAACTTGTCTTGCAATGCTTGCTGCAGTTTGGCGATTATCTCCCGTTAATAATATTACTTCTAATCCCATTTTCTTCAACGAGTACACAGCTAGATGTGCTTCAGGTTTGACTGTATCGGCTATACTTAACATAGCCATTATTTGTCCTGCAACATACGAAGTTTCAAAATTTAAGAGTTAACAAGCTCTTTTACTTACCATCGATTGCACACAAAACAGCAGATCTTCCCTGTTCTTCTTCAGTGACCATTCTCCTATCGATATCATCCTGTATAATAATTCCATTACGATTCATCCATTCTCTATTTCCAACAATAACAGTATAATCAGTTTTTTTGAGAATTGCCAGCCGAACCTCCCATTCCAATTAATTCTCCTAATTTCAAACTTTGCGAATTAGTTACTTCAACTGTTACTCCACAAAGTGTGAATAACCCTGAGCTTCCACCTCCAATTAACGATAAGAAATGATTAAATTCGTTTGAATTCCTTGCATTATTTATCATGGAATTTATTGATGATACTGTACACCTCAAGCCGCAACCTGGAACTGCTTGAAAATTAGTACTGCTGCCAGTAATTTCAGTTCCAAGTGCATCTCGCACATATTTAACAATTGCTGTGGCAATTGGATGTTCACTGTTTAATTCAGCACAACCCAAAGCGGAGAAAACTACTGCAGGATTTAGTATATCCCCTTGTAACCATATTCTTGACACTGCAGGTACACCTTTGGTTATTGTACCAGTTTTATCAAACATTATTGCACGTACTTTATGAGCATTTTCTAGTGGTTCTGCACCTTTAATTAAAATACCATTAAGAGCACCAACACCAGTTCCTACCATCACAGCTGTAGGTGTGGCTAATCCTAATGCGCATGGGCATGCAATCGCCAAAACGCTTAGTGCACACCGGAAAACGAATTGTAGAATTATTTCCGTATTATTAAAACCCTGTTTTTCAGCTTCAGAGATAGGAAGATTATCAATATTTACAGATCCTATTATCGACCAAACTACTAATGTAAGTACTGACAGGAACACTACAGTTGGAACAAAATAACCAGCAATCTTATCAGCTAATTGTTGAATTGGGGCTTTCGATGTCTGAGCTTCTTCTACTAAACGAACTATTTGAGAAAGAGTGGTAGCCTCTCCTGTATGAGTTGCTTGAACAATCAACAGTCCATGCTGATTGATCGAACCACCAATAACTGTACTACCAATCTTCTTAGGGACGGGCATACTTTCACCAGTTATTAAACTTTCATCACACATGGATCTACCCTGAAAAGCATTTCCTGTTAATTTAACTTTAAATGTTAGTTCAATCTAAGTAAAATACCTGAGAAACCTTTCCATCAACAGGAACTTTAGCTCCAGGAAGAACTTTTAAATAATCACCTCGTTGTACCAAATCAACATTAACTTGTCGTTCACTTTCAATTTCACCCTGTTTACCCAAATTTACCAATATCGCTTCAGTAGCTTTCAAAGACAAAAGACGCGAGAGTGCTTCGGAAGTCTGACCTTTTGCTATATGCTCTAACCATCGCCCTAAACTAATAAAAAGCAGCAACATTGGTGGTGTATCGAAGAATGTTTGTGGTGAAGTATTCTGTCTTAAAATCATTGCAGCCACCACAACACATACACTATAAATATATGATATGGATGTTGCCATTGCAATTAATACATCCATATTTGTTGTGTGATGTTTTAAAGCTTTATAAGCTTGAATGAAAAAAATGTTTCCCACCGAAAAGTAACACTGGAGTTGACAATGCCCACATGATTAAGTTTTCTAATGATAAGCCAGGAACGACGCAGCACATTTCTTCATGCGACATATAACCAGCCGACATGGCAATCATAAAATACATCATGGCAAGCATACAGGGACCACCAAAAATGAGAGACACCAAAAATGCATTCCACCATTTACGGATTTCTTCTTTTTGGTGGAGATAATCATTATTACGTTCACGTGAAAACAGTTCTGCATGGAATCCAATATTGTTAATTGCTTCTATAATATTACGAGGGCCAGTAATTTCAGGATCATATCTAGAATAAGCTTCATTAGAACTATAATTGTCATCAATAAATTTTTGTGAAACTTACTTAAATTTTCCTTTCTGCGTAGTTAAAGCTACTTGAGCACTTAATATCCCTGGCAATCTTGAAACACTACTTTCTATTTTATGCACGCAACTTGCACAAGTCATTCCACTAATTTTTAAGTCGACCTCTGATTCACCCGCACCGTGCTGTTGTAAAACAGATGATGGAAAGCCAAGTTCTGTTATTGATTCTGCTATTTCTATGGGAGTTATCTGTGATGCATCATATGTAACTTCTGCCCTTGCTGCTAGGAGAGCTACTAGTATATTGTGGCAGCCTAAAAACATTTATAAAATTACATATTGTTTTCTTATCAATGTGAATTAAAAATTACCTGGAATCTTTAAACAATGTTTTTCAATGGCAGCCACACAAGAGCCGCAGGTCATTCCTTTTACATGCAACTGACATTTTTCTAGATTTGCTTCATTTACCAACGATAGCATATGAGATGTACTGCTAACCGTTCCATTGGCAAGATGAGCCGGCTCTAAAAGTGTTTCACATGATTACGTAAATAAAAGAATTTTTTAGCTTTCAATTTTTAATTAGATCATTAGTAAGTTTACATAAAATATAATGTTAATGTTATATTGGAATTTTAAAACAAATATAACCTTAAATACTGACATTTTATTAATACATAACCTAAAATATGTAAAAGTTGTCAAATGCAATTAATGTAACAGGTTTGTTCGTTTGTTGTAATAAGTTGAGATATCACAAGTTGGCGTGTTCGTTTGTTGCACTACACAAGTTGCCAGCTGTTTGCTGACTAAAGTTCAGGTTCCGAACACGTTCAATCTGTACCATCTTTCGAGCAAGTACAAGTTGGCGAATTTGACCTTCAACTAGCGTTGCAGAAAATGTAAACATTTACAGATACCTAACCTAAAAATTTTTATGAGGCATGTTTTGGGAATTAAGTAAAAAATAAAAACAATTATTATATTTTATTAAGATGGAAACAACTAGTCATTGATTTATTATTGATTGATCGAAATTCGAAACTTAGGTTATGTCAGATGAAAACTACAAATCTATCAAAACAGATTAAAACTGTGCCAACATGTGGTGAAAACGTTCGTTACAAACATGTTCTTTGTTTGTCTCAACTTGTTCTTGTGACGTCACTAACTTGAACTAAGTACAACTTATCACAAGCCACACAAACAAACCTAACCTTAAATTATAAACATGGATCAAAGGATCAAGTTTCATTATGTAAAATTGTAAATAAGAAAATATATAGAATTTGAATACTATATTAGGTCTCTTTTTATGGATACATGGTAGATCATAATAAAACAACCATTTTAAAGTCTTCCAAATGAATTGAAAAGAGAGACTTAGCTTCGCCTAATTGACACTACCTGCTACAAACAAAGCTCTTTCCTCACTTGGTACATAAATACTAATTGGCTGATGACATAAATACAATTGTTATACTGGAAAGGCAGGTCTGGATATTTTTTCTGAAAATTAGCCATGTACTCCGATAGAATATTTCCACTTGCCATTTATCTTGGTTCCAGTGCGAAAGTAATATTGTAAAACGTAGGCTGCTTTTAATCGAGTCATAAATGACATTTTTAAAAAAGTTGTAAATTAATTAATAAATTATCTAATTATTATTAAACAGCCAATAATCAAATTTGCAATCTGTTACTTGTTTGACTGCATGTAAAGTACCATCCTAACGTGATGTTAAAATAAGTAAAATTAATTCTGATCTAAACATCAGAATAATAAATTATAATAAATGACATTTTATACTTATATCTTACCACTCATTTTATTAAATAAAATAAATTTGGAATTTTGCAATTTATTTTTATTTATCCTTATTTAAAAGCTGAAATTAAAGATGCTGGTGCATAAATTTTAGTTTACTATATTACATTTAAATCTATTTATTGATACTATTTATTTTTTGTATCACACTGTGTCTCTTAATAACTAACTATTATTTCTAGCAAAAGGTTTTTTATATATCCTATTTTAAAGTTCTAGAAAGATCTATCATAATTGCAAGTTCATTCTAAAAGATTACAAAAATGACCAGTCATTATTTTAGAAAAATCTCAGAAGTTAAACATTGGTTAATTACGTAAACGATGACGTCACGGGGCGCCATGCATTATTTCAACTTAGTTGTTACACAACACAATATGAGTGTTAAATGCAATGATGAAATCTTAATTTGGTTTACAACAGAACTTTTCTTTGCATTTGTAACAATTTAATGTTGTCATCGTCATCATTTAGGAATCCAAAAAGTACCTATAAACTTTTCTAAAAAATGCACTATGCCTAAGATACAGGATATTAGTGTTTCATTCAAAATTTCTTGTATTCTAAATATCTCGAGAATAATGTGAAATATTGAAATGGAATTTTTTACATGCATTTTACTCTTGGGTGTATATTAATGTGTAAATTTTCATGGTTGATACAGCCACCATGGGTGAAGCGATGGAGCCAGAGAAACTTCATTTTTAAAATCAATAAAGTTAAGAATTCAACTTTACTTGATGTTAGGCAATAGCCAGTTGCTCTGGCATTTTTTCCATGGAATGCGCCGTTTTCTAGTAAAATTGAATTTTCCAAAATATCTCGAATTTAACAGCCTATTAGAAAAAACACGATCGTTGTGACCTCTATTGGTAATTTAAAAAACTAGTTTGAGGGTGATCATTGCCGTGTAATTTCTAAATGCAACCCTGTATGTTTTGATCATGATCACATGTCAGAATCAGAATTCACAAACAAAGATAGAAGACGTCTCTCTCTGTCTCTGTCCGTCTCTCTCTCTCTCTCTCTCTTCGTTTCTGCACCTTCCGCTTGATAAACATGAAGAGCGCAGAGGAGATGATTTCGCGAAGAAGGAAAGCAGGTTTCGGTGTTTTTCGTAAATTTTCGACTTTTAGAAGAAAGGGGAGAAAAAGGACGAGAAGGGAGGAAAGAGGGGTTAATGGAGGAAGGGGAAGGGTAAGGAGAGAGGGAGGAAGGAAGGAGGGAGAGGAAGAGGAGAAGGGAAAGGGAAAGAGAGAGCATATCTTCGAAATGGATCGTCGCCAGTGTTGTTATTTGTAGCGATTAGTCATTACACATAGCGACTTTTTACAAAAAATGTGACGTAGGGGCAATTTACAAAAAACTGGTTTAAACATAGTGACATTTTATCGTATTCGCTTTTTATTTAAAAATCTGCCACCTGCTATACATTATGAGGATAATACTGGGGGGAGGGGGGTAACATATGCTAAAACCTTAATGGCAAGTGTCTGCTTTTAAAACTTATAAACGTATCTTTTCGCCCTCTATAAAAAATATCCTAGCCACGTTGCCACTTATATTTTTGAAAGACATTGCAACGTTGGTGGATTTTTAAATAAAAAACGAACTTTATGTGCTGTCATAAGCAATTTGATCAACAATGTCATTCTACTATAACAAAACGGCAAATGTTTTATTAATTACACAGTTTGATAAGCAATTGCTCGTGATCGTACATTTTATTTCTTACAAAAAGTATTAATTTTAAAAGATTCCAAGTCTGTCTGTTGCCACCACCACTCTGGTGCATGAAATGCGCCGATGCTCATTACACCGTGGATTGCGTCAAGTCCAAACAGACGTCCGCCACATGTGTGAACTGTGCGAGACCACATCCTGCAAACTATAAGAGGTACCCCAGGTATCCGCGCGTAGCGAGAACGTCAACGGACCAGCGCTTACGCAAACCGGGGCTACCCAGCTCCGCGACCCGAACCACCAAGGCCACGACAACCGACCGAAAGGCAAGCCGCCTACCTCGCGAGTTTGTTTGTTAGATGTACTGCGGGAACGACTTTTAAACGATGCGGGCAGATTCGATCGTCTTTTGTTTTTTTTTTTGACAGGTAACCTGTATCTCAGGAACGTCTAGTCCTATTGAGATGGCACTTTAATTGTTAGGTGTGGTTGGGAAACGACTTTCAAGCAAACCAGCACCACTGATCTTTTGTTTTTTGACAGATATCCTGTATCTTGGAAACTGTCAGTTCAATTGAGTTGGCACTTGAACTGTTTGGCATGCTAATGGAATGGCTTCTAAACAATCTGGGCACAACTGATCGTCTTTTGTTTCTTTGGCAGATACCATGTATCTCAGAAACGGTTGGTTCTATGGAGGTGGGATTTGCATGGTTAAGTGCGGTGAGGGAACGTCTTTCAGAGTATCTGGATACCATTGTTCTGTTTTTGTTTTTTTTTTTCGTAACAGATATCCCATATCTCAGGAATGGTTCGTCCTATCAAGTTGAGACTTGGCCTATTTCATATGATGGGGGAATGACCTTCAGAGAACTCAAACACTATCGATCATCTTTTGTTTTTTTTTTTACTAATATTCTATATCTCCAGAACCCTTGGTCAATTGAAGTTGAGACTTGGAATGTTAAATTTATTGGTTAATTGCAAATTTAGAAGACTGGGCCTTAAGAATGTTAATAGAGAGCGTCGTTCGAGTTTTCATCGTATCAACAATGTAAATAGAGGACTAAACCCGTTTGAGGGCCACTCTTTGGAGTCACAGTGCAATACTAATTTTGAGTATAAATATTGATGGTTATATCCATGTTGTGGTAGAGGACCAAGCACAACACATCTGCAAATAAAAGCGACCCTGATCAGTGGCCGCCAAAGGCTTAAAGAAAGCACAATATAAAAACCTTACGGAATCGGCGAAGGTCCACTACACCACCTTTACTGTTAATTTGATTTTATACTACAATTTACGTTAAATCATTTGACATGAGTACATCTCTTATTATAAAATCCAGAGGCCATGGTACAGTACAAGGAAAATCATCAACCAAGAAATGGTGATAATTCCGTCACAATGTATCAAAATGGCGGAAGAAAGGGTAATCATCATCTTATAAGCAATGTTGCCTGGGGTGGCTATAAATCTCAAAGTCTGAAGATTTACAACATTTATGATTGTTTCTGATGGTATGTTTCACTGTGGTGGCAACAGTGTGAACATCCGATGATCATCCTCAAACTAGTTTTTTAAATTTCCAATGGCGGTCGTGACGATCGTGTTTTTCTCAAAGCCAGTCGATGTGAGATAAAGTATAAACACCAAACAAAAGACAATAGCAAATTGAGCTCAATAATGATGTTCTCTCTGTCAGAGGCGTTGTTTTTTTAGGTTAAATTTGACAAGTTTAAACGTCAGTTTATAAGTTTGAGGTTATTAAAATTTAAAGTTTAGATAAAAGTAATTATAAATGCCTTGTTGCATATTATTCAAGATTCTTAGCAAAGTTTGTATGAGCATGAGTATTTTCTATTTTCTAGATGTCGTTTTCATCACTTTCACATTATTTTTTATAAATTGCTGCAAAATCGATTTTGCGCAACCGTTTTGCGAATAAGCTGGATTAACCCAAATAACTCTGTCATGTAAGCTGTATCATCAGATCAAACATAAAGAGTTAAGTACCCAAGAATCCGTTCAATATGAAACAGTAAGGCATTTTTAAAATTACTTTTTCTAAAATCTAGATTTTAATAACTTCAAACTTATAAACTGACGTTTAAATATGTCAAATTTGACATAGAACAACGCCTCTGGCGGAGAGAAAATCGTTATTGAGCTCAATTTGTGATCGTTTTTTGTTTAGTGTCGGTACTTTACACATCAATTGGCTTTGGTTTTTCTTCAATAAGTTAACAAATCAAATTTTTAGGTTAAGTATCTGTCATTTTAATGTCAAAACTTTTAACAGAACAGTATTATACAAAAAAATTATTTTTAAAGATTTTCAGTTATTTTATTCCTTATTACTACCCACATTTATCATTACTTGAAAATTTATAGGAAAAATGTAATAGTAGAATTATCTCTGTTTATTTTAATAATATGGAGGCTTATCAATCTGAATCTATTTTTACACTACAAAAATAAACGAATGCAAAGTCTGTTCTGAATTCTATGATTTAAAAACAAACTATACAAAAAGATGATAACTTGCATCTCCACTTCCCTAGCAGCTACTGACCCAACCATATAAGTAATTCCTGCTAATGAAATCACTCAACAATAACTTTTCTTACGCAACTTTTACTAATGGTTTTGGAATTTCAGCAAGTCATATTCAGATAACACGTGCGTTAAAACAGAAATTATTTTAAAAAGTTGTACTTAGAATTTATATACTTATAATATAAAGTTTTTCAAGAGATAATTCTTTTTTATGCGTTTTCTGAAGCACTGAACAGATTAAACACATACCTTGTTTCACAGCCTTTCCATTAACAGATTTAATATAAGCATCAAAACCCATATCTTGTATCTGTTCCACAATATCATTGGGTGCAACAAGATTGTGCACATATTGCACATAACCTTCTTTTTCACCCAAATCGACTTTTATATTTTTAATACCTTCTTTTCCAGAAATCATACCTGAAAGATAATTTTTTCTGAATCATTACTGCATCTAAAGTTAACGATCTAATAATTAATAATCAATATAATAAATCTTGCAGCATACAATGCGGTCTACCAAACTATTTAGATATCAAATTAAATATCAATTAATAGGAATTAGTCATACCTTCAATACTTTTCACACATGAATTACACGTCATACCATCTATGTGTACAACACAATTATTTATAATTTGACTATCCTGTAACAGGGGTAGTGAAGATTCGAAACCCATATCATCAATATAATCACATATATCTTGCGGTGTTAAAATACTAGTATCATAATGCACCAAGCCGCATTTCTCTGATAAATTCACCTGTAATAATAATATTTTGCTAATGTTATATTCAATTAACATTTAATTTCTCTTTTGATCTTTTTACCTTGATATTTAATACCCCAGGTTTCTTACTTACAGTTTCTTCTATATTTCGAACACATGATTGGCATGTCATACCAATAATATTCACCTTGATGGTATTATCTACCACTTCACCTTCTAAAAGTGGTGTTGTTAATGAACTAAAGTCTCCTGTAGGAGTTAATTGTGAAACTCGTTCATCTTTTACTTCAACCAAAGGTTCAAATCCCAAGTTCTGTGTTGTCTCCCTATTCGAAAGAAAAATAAAGAACTCCATAAGTTAAAAGAGAAATAACTGTAAACTACAGGAAAAAACAACAAAAACAAGTAACCTCAAAAACTGTTTATCTTACCACACATTCTCGTCTGATAACAGGGGAATCTTATCATTAGTATTCATGTTTACAAAAATCTGAACTAAGAAGTTATTTTATGTTATTTTAGAACAAACAGTCTTATTAGATTATTGTTTTTCTAGAACACATTCTTTACATAACACTTTACTAAAGAAAACAACCGAACATAAACAGGTATGTACGTGCCTAGACTCACTAATAATTAAAAGTAAAATAAACGAAGATAAAACCAACACAAACAGATAATGCAGATAAAATTTTTCAGATAACAACGTGCAATTATTCTTCTAACATCTAAATGTAAGTTTTATCCCCACAAACGCTTTTTATCTTAAACCTTAGGCTCAACTGCTTACTTATGTAAACAAAAAAACAAATAACTATTAATACTGAAATGGACTAGTTTTGACAAAAACTAATCACCTAATCACATAACACCTCTCATAATCTCAAGTATGTCCCAGACTAAAGAAACAGTCAAGCCTAGTTTAAATAAGCAATGTAAAAACCACGATATCGAAGAACCACAACATTATCCGTTGACACTATTTAAAAACTAACTTACATATTATATTTCATTTACATCCATTTAATATAATTATATTATAATTAAATATTCATATTTTCAACATATGTGAATTAGGAATGTAGCAAGAAAGTGTGTATTAAATTATTGACACCGCTAAATTCAAATGTGAAAGTTTGCCCTACATTACAACCTTATTTTGCACATTATGAAAGTACAAAGTGAAAGGAATAAAAATGGCCATGAACTTGATTTATGATCTTTAAATCAAGGACTTACATAATATCAAAGAAGTATACTGGACAATTCTTTTTCACTTCACTGCACCACATCTTTCGTATTGATTATCTTGTAATTAGGAACGCGTAAATAAAAGTAAAAACTATAAAAACAATGATTAAGGAATTTGAAATCTCAAAACTCATATACAATACATAAGTTTATCATCACAAATAATCCCCTACTGCAATCTCAAACCACCTCCTACTTATTATTGTACATTCCATTAATCATACTAAGCGGTAGTATATAAAATTATACATCCGATTAAATTAAAATGCAGGTGCAATGAGTAAGGAAATAACAAAAGACGCTGTATAAACAAAAGGTGATAAAGTGAGAAAAAAAGTTGTATGAATAAGACATATAAACGTTCAAATTATTTAAGTAAATACTTACTTTACTAATTGATAATTGGCTTCAGGTATTGTAATGTCTAAATAGGATAGATCCTTTGGAATATTGACAACAGTACCGTCAATCTTTTGTATTTGTATCTTGAAATTTTCGTAATCTTGTTCTGTTTTATTCGCTCCATCTAAAATAAAATACATTTAAAGCGACTGCTGAAATGTAATTTGATTCTTCATGGTAAGCAATTTACCTTTTAATACAAAGCGAACAACACTGCTATCCATTACAAAACTTGAACGAGCAGCTTTATAAGAAAGCTTTTATCAATTTATTTTATCACCATATGGCACATTTAACTTAAATTACCTCCCTTAAAATAACACTGTATAAAATTACAATCTAATTAAGTCAGTCATTCACATACGTTTATTCTGATTGCTCTTATCAGTTTGTCCGATAAACAGTAGTACAATAAAACAGTAAACTCGTGGTTTTTACTAATAAAAGGTATGAAAATTTATATTTTACTGTTCTATATCTTGCGTCTAACGTTGTTGATATTTTAATTTATAAATTATTTCCAGTTATTATTCAAATCTCATTCTTCTCTCAACAACAAACAGTACTAAAATTTATTCAAAACCTACAAATTTATTTTTCCTAATTTTGATAAAATCAAGGTTATAGTTGTCAAAATTGAAGTTTTACAAGTTTTACTTTTCTTGTGTCTTTTGTTTATTTCAGATTGGTATCACTTCAACTTCATTTTGGTTACCCGTTGTTGCTAACTTCTTACCTCACCATAATCTTTCCATCTTAACCTCACTTTCTCGACTTTTTAGATTTTAACGATTTTAATGAGAGAATTTGGGAAAGTATCATCGCAATGACGAAATTAATTGAATGGCTTACGGTATTCGGATGCATTTTCTGTGCTTGGGCAGCGTTAGTCACAAACAAGATAGAAAATAACTTCACAAAACAATATTTCAGTGTAATTTTATATTCACCAATTATCTTCGTAGTTTTATTTGGTGTATGTGATGTTGTGTCTTTATTTTTTTACTATTATTAATCTTGTTTTATAATGTAGGTATATGCAGCAATGGTGGTACTGTATAGAACATTTACTTTTAATAACTGTGAAGAAGCAGCTGTAGAACTACAAAAGGTATTACTATCTCTATTCTCCAAGCGTATAATAATATGCATTGACTACAAATGTAAAATTTAAATGTTCTGTCAATTTTAATTTTTAATTAATTTTGTATGCTCGAAGAGAAGATGTATATGTCTCTTGGAGTAGAACAGTTTTTTGTGTTTCAAATGTTTTGCAGTTTTAACTGTGCCTCAGCAGTAAATGTGCTCAACATAAAAAGACTTTATTCTATTCATATACTATTTTGCAACTTAGTTTTTGTCTTAAATTAGTTATACTAGTAAAATCTCTTAATTTTAGGAAATAAAAGAAGCAAGAGAAGATTTAAGTAAACTCGGATTTAAATTTAAGAAGCGCTCCAAGTAATTATAAGTGGATATAAGAATATTTTGTACTTTGTTACATATTGATGTATATCTTAAACCGTGTGATTAGTTTTATATAACATTACATAGTAAACTTGTATTTCTATAAATTTTAGTGTTGCATTTATTGTTAATCACCTAAAGGTTATCCATTTTCAAGATAGACTGACTGCAGTGCACGATTGCCTCATGCAGTTGCATTTTACAGCTAGGTGAATGGGATTATTAGTGCAGTGGGAATGATTATTCAGGGGCGGATGAGTTATATCTTGAGTGACAATATATTTTTAATAAGTGTAGTTTAAATTTGATAGTAGAAGCGAGTTAACACAGATCCAAATGAACATTTAGAAGGCGTGTTAACTCCAACACGAGAAAAAGAAAATAATATACCAGTTGCTGGTGTGTCATGTACGTTAACTGATCTACAAAGCAAGAAATTCCATATTGTTAAGTTTTTATTTATAATGATTGCCAGTAAATGCAACATAGCTAAATGTTTGCAGGTGCGTCAACAAAATTAAGTTCGCCAAAAAAAGACCCAAAAAAGGAAACATGAGAAGAAATATAGTACTGAATGTATGCAAGCATGAAATAAAAGAAGCTCCCGAAGAAGTTATTGCTGAGATTGTGCAAAAAGTTATGTTATAAGTAGGGCTCGGATGTTTAAGCCCTAAAAATTGACTAAATATGCAAGCAAAAATGACCTTACAAATACGAAAATATGACCTAAAAACAAGGCTGGGCTTTAGGAGACAGAAAATTGCATGCCTTCTATTCATCTCTTTCTACGTATTTACCAGTTAATTGACGTTTAGGAACTAGCGTCATCTATTAATGGCAGTATAAAGTTGGAATTATCAAAAGTAGATTACTTTCACAGACGTGAGCAAAGAGGCTACTACAAAGCAGTGTTGCCAATTGGCAAACTGCACGTAATAGTTTAGATACGTAGGTATTGTTGCCTGCGAAGATCGTGTGCGATGCATTTGTGAACGAAAGCGAGCCCGACCGGTGGACCGACGAAGGCCGAAGGCGGTCACACTCTTTTAAGTCCAAGAGGCTTAGAAAGGGTCGGAGTGCCGAAAGCGCGACGAAGCGACGCCGCAGGCGTCAGCCTCGATCGGAGCCGCAGAGCGGCTGAGCGAGGGCCTAGAGGTAAAACGGCGGACTTCCACGACTAGTAATAAATTAATCTTGCTAGAAGAAACTCGGGTTTACTTTTATATTCACGATCAAATGTCCAGGGAAAAATTAAAAACACATTGATTTTTCATTATTTTTAAAATTATGATTACTGGGTACTGACTAAACATTTTTACATTTATTATCAAAACGAAAAACGTTTATTGATTTAAATATTCAAGTAGCAGTCATGTAGAATATCTCTTGTACCTGCTTGCGAAAATAACCTAAATTATTTAATTATTGAAAATGAAGTTACCCGAATTTTATCAAATATATTTTGAAGTACTAATTGTACGAAAAGAATTAATGATGAAGTACAATTTAATAAAAGAAAAACAAAACGGAAGAAATTAAAATCAAACAAAACAAAGAAGAAATATACAAAAGAAGCAAAAACTAATCAAAATACTTTTTTTCACGTTCGTTAAAAAAAGTGCAACATTTTTCATTAATTTTCGTTTACAAAGAATGCCTTTGTTTCATCGCGATAGAAGCGTGAAAAAAAGTGCCATAACGGTTCATTTTTTCATGCATTTGAGTGAAAAAAAGTATCGTAACGTGTCATTTTTTAACGCAAAATAATTAAACACATAGAAGGCTACCGTTGTTATGATACACACTGGCATTTGTCAGAAATTAGAACGCGTCGAGAAAGCTGTTATTGAAGTAGGTAGTTCTTGATTTTTATTACGAACGTGAAAAAAGTTTTGTATGCAATTCGTGAGTAAAGTTACTTTTTTCACTCGGCGGATTTGCGCACTCGCCTACGGCTCGTGCGGCAAACTTTCCTTCTCGTGAAAAAAAGATACACTTTACTCACTTGTTGCATAAATAACTATTAACATGATAAGTGCTTAAAAGTTTAATCCAGCAGTGAAGTACATTTTATGAAAATATAACTGCGATTCAGATTGTCTTCCCTGATGCTGAATGTTGTGTACAGAGTTTTTGATATTTTGACAAACGCAGCCGAAAGTTAATCTGTCTGCACGCATTTTTGAGAACCAATAATTCCGTAACTGTAAGACAAATTCATCGTAGTTATCCTTCGTAAAATTGTTTGTCACCTGGATTGGCTCTGATGTCGATTTTTTAGTTTCGCACGGTTTGCCATAACAAACTGTACGGGGAATCCTCGCACGGTTTGCCATAACAAACTGTACGGGGAAACCTCGCACGGTTTGCCATAACAAACTGTACGGGGAAACCTCGCACGGTTCACGATGACAGCGAATAAACGGTAGGTAATGACCTGCATTCAATGTTAGTATTTCTATGACACCTTCTCTTAGAAAAATGTTATTTAACTGACGCAGTAAAATAATCAAAAGTTTAAAGTTCCACTTTTTTCAAATTTTATTATCAAAACCATTTGTTTTGATCATAATTTGAAAAGCCCCCCCCCCC